>PVIR01024600.1:0-25736 GCA_004026965.1 Petromus typicus | reverse complement strand
TATCCTTTTAAATATTTTTATTCACAATATCAACTATATATACTAGAACTAAAGCTCTGTCTGAGAAATAGTTGATGGCATTTGTTGGTTGCCTTTTACCTCTGTTGATGGTTTCCCTCACTGTGCAGAAGATTTTTAATAGGATGAGATCCCATTTGATGGTTGTTCATGCTAGTTCTTGTGCTGTAGTGGTTTTGTTCATAAAGACTTTCTCTAAGCCAGTGTCTACAACAGTTCTATCTAGCCTAGTTTTACTTAACCTATTTAGTGTTTCTCTTTTAATATGTAGGTCTCTATTCCACTTTCATTTTACATTAGTGCATGGTGAAAGAGATATATCTAGCTTTAGTCTTTGGCAGGTTAAAGCTCAGTTTTTCCAGCACTATTATTTAAAGAAGCTGTGTTCCTTCATTGAGGATATTTCGCTCGTTTGTTAAAGATGAGGTTGCATAGTGTATCTGAATTTGATTCTGGATCTTCCTGGTCAAATGGAAAATTAAATGCTATTTTTTAAGGGACCCTGCACACTGATTTCCACAGTGGCTGCAGCAGTCTACATTCTTACCAACAGTGAAGAAGGGTTCCTTTCTCCCCGCTGTCTCGCTAACATTTTTTGTTGGTTGACTTTGAGAGAGCAGCCATTCTTTTTGGAGTGAGATAGGATCTCAGTATTGTTTTCATCTGCATCTCTTGGATGATCTGAGATGTTGAACATTTCTTTATATGTTTCTTAGCTGCCTTTACTCCTTTACCTGAAAAATGTCTGTTCATATCAGATGCCCAGTTTTGACTTGAGTCTCTGAATTTTTGGGGGGGTGGGGAGTAATTTTTTTTTTTAGGTTTTTTGGTTTTTTTGAGACAGGGTCTTGCTTTGTGGTTCAGGCTCGCCCTGAGCTCAGCTTCAAACTCACATCACAATCCTCCTGCCTCTGCCTCCCGAGTGCTGGGATTACAGGCGTGAGCCCCCACACCCGGCGTGGGGAGTAATTTTTAAAAGTTCTTTATAGCCTCTAGATAGTAGTTCTTTGTCTGAAGAACAGCTGGTAAAAATTCTTTCCCATAATGTAGACTGTCCTTTTGCTCTGTTGGTGGTTTCTCTTGCTGTGCAGAAGCTTTATAATGAGATGAGATTGCAGTTGTTGATTCTCTCTGCTGGTGCCCATACTCTCAGATTTTGTTCAAAAAGTATGCATCTAAGCCAATTAATCCAACCCAAGCTATTTTCCAGCAGTCTTAGAGTTTTTGTTTTAATATTTAGCTGTCTAATCCACTTTAATTTTAGTTTGGTGCATGGTGAAGGAGACTGATGTACCTTTTATCTTTGGCAAGTTGAAACCCAGTTTTTCCACCTCTATATGTTAGTGAGGCTTTCTTCTAATTGAGAGTGTTTGGCTCCGTCAAATGAAGGCAAAATCCAGGCTTGGCTGGGTTAGATTTCAGCACAGCCTGTGTTATCATGACTACCTCAGCCAAAAGAAAGACTGACTCTTCTATCATTTTACAACCACCTGCCTCTGTACATGCTTCAACCAATCTGTGACTGATCCAACCCATATGTTTATGTGTTCTATCTTTTCCTATATTAATGACTGTATCTTGAATAAAACGGAAGTGTTCTTGAAATGCTTTCCAGCATCTGTGCTCCCCAGAGTGATCTGCACACTCATCCTACTGGTCTGAGTTTCTGTTACCTCAAAAGCACAACAACAAGTGGTGCCCCAATGTGAGACTCACATCTACTAGTTAAACAACAGAAGTGTTGGGTGAGCGATCCCTCATGAGTAAAAATCTTTAGTTGATGATTATATGATGTCAGTCTCTCATCCCTGAGAAGGTTGACTAATGCAGGAAAGCTTGAGTCGGGTGACATATCCCCTCTGAAAGATGAGTAATATAGAAAGAAAATATCAGGTTATTCTCCTTTCACTAACCCTCAATTTTTTCTCCACCTCTGCAATAACTAAGTGTTTAAACCCTCATGCCAAAGATGGTGCTGACTCCATTTCTCTTCTGGTTCTTCATCTGATTCAATGCCAAACATCTCTCCCTGGTCTGTTGATAAACCTACCTCTTCCACCTTGGCTCCTCCCAAGCTGCCACGTAAACATGGGAGGGCTGAGAGCAGGAAAGAAAAAGATGTAATGGAAGTCCCTCCTCCAGGATGGCAACACCCTTCAGGGTGCCATTAACTTACAATTCTTGAGAGATAGCTCTTTTTCTGCAAAGTTTCCTGGTCCTAAACATAGGCTGTGGCAGGATCTGAAGTGTCTGCTTCTAACTTGCCTTAAGCAATTCCTGAAGCTTCCCTTTGTTTGAGGAGGCAGCTATCTCCTGATGCTGTGAAAGGTTTGCAGAAGTTTAATTCTGAACTTCAACATGCATTTTTATCGAAGTACAATCCTTCCTTTCCTTTGCTAGGGCTTGTTCTGCCTCAACATCTGCAAGCCCCACTGTCCTATCTGTGTTAAAACCAAGGACCTATAGAATGATACATTGGTCATCCAGCTCTTCCCATAAAAAGATGTGTTACTTTTTTACTGTTTTGGTAAAATTTATCCTAAAATTAAAAAGTCTTTGGCATAGAACCTGACACTATTGTGCTACCTATAATAACTTGCCTTGTTTCTTCTCTCTTATCCTCCAGTGACACATTTTGTGCTATGCTGAAAAGGTATCCAGGCTAAATAGATAACTATTATCCCAAACATAAGTTGCTAACAAGACTCATGAGCTTGCCCTTAAAATTCTTTAATCCTGGGCCAGGGAGTTAGCTCAGTGTTTCTGGTACTTGTCTTGCAAGCTCAAGGGCCTAGGTTCGATTCCCGGGAACCATATACCATCCTGGGTGTGGAGACTCACGCCCAGCAGCAACCAGTATCATATACCACAGTGCCAGGTGTGGTGGCTCATGCCTGTAATCCCAGCACTCGGGAGGCAGAGGCGGGAGGATTGCTGTGATGTGAGTTTGAGGCTGAGCTCAGGGCCAGCCTGAACCACAAAGTGAGAACCTGTCTCAAAAAACAAAAAATTCTTTAATCGTATTTCCACTCAGGCTGTCCCTTATGCTCCACTGGTCTTCATGGATGGCAGTCCTTTTAAGAATGGATTTGTTATAATAACCCCAAAACAAAGAATAAGTATACATTTAAAATTCAGAAAATTTCTAGTGCTTCTCCCTAAGTAAAAGAGTAGCAGCTTTTATGATGCCTTAGAGCATTTTGCTGATGAAAGCTTTACAGTTCATACTGTACAGGCATATTGCCTGCACTTCCTCACACTATTCGCAAAGTATTACCATAAAAACTTCTAGATGCCTTGCTTATAAAAACAATAATTTTTACAAGAGCATATGTTCATCCTGTATATACCACATGTACATGCCCACTCTGGTCTTCCAGGACCTTTGGCTGCCAGGGATCATCTTATTGACAGAGCAGTTTCAAGCTTGTTGGCAATTATCGTACCTCTAGCCATAAGCTTTTCCATCAGTCTGCTAAGAGCTCAGCACACATGTTCCCCTCTTTGATTTCAGAACAAAGCAGGCGAATTGTCTGTGGTTGCAGTACCTATGGCCCCCTATTGCCCCTGTTCCCCTTCAGGCTTCTGGTGTAAACCCCTGAAGTTTAAAGCCCAATTCCTTGTGGGAAGTGGAAGTCACTCACGTTGCTGCCTTTGGTAAAGTAAAATATGTCCATTCCAACATTGACACTCGCTCTTATTTTGCCTGTGTGACAGCAGCTATGACAGGAGAAAAAGCAAAACAAATAATCTCCCATCTTGTTTAATGTTTTTGCACCATATAGGAATGCCATATAAAATTAAAACAGACCTCACACTGCTAAAATATTTAAAGATCTGCTAACCAATAAGTGGTGTGGGCCTGACCCTTTTCTAACAGTAGGGGGAGGGTTTTCATGTGTTTTCCCACAGGATTCCAAACAACCTCACTGGGTCCCAGTGTGTAGAGTCAGCTGACATAAGCCACATTGCCACCCTCCAAGGTCAACCTCATAGGTGACATGGGAGCTCTTAAAAATCCCATTGAACAAGCTTACAACATGGCTCCCCTCAAAGCTCCAATTCCTGGGCCAGTGTGGTGATCCTACTTGTGCTGCCTATACTGGCAGCAGCACTGCTCAAATGCAACTATGTTCCCTTGTCTCTAACTCCTAAAAGAGTAACTTAACAATGCCTTCCATACAGGTATAAATTGTTTCTATTTTTCCTGATTCTAATTACAAAGAGATCTCTATTAATTGATCTAGAAAAAATTTGACCAGTCTTAAGTACAATAACAAGCCTAAAATTATAAAAGAGATATTATATTTAAGTTTGGCCAAATATATTTGAGTGCACTCTAATTTTTTAAAATTTTCTTATATTTTTGTCTGTTTTTCTGATTAATTGTTTTGTTTGAGCTCAGAATGATTTTCCTTTTAATTTAAAAATTTTTTTCCCTAAAAGATATACAACTGTAATTCGGATAAGTGTTTTTAAAGGCAAGCCTTTCTTCCTATAGTGTTCTAGCTTATTTAGTGATGTTCTGGTTTATTTTACAAAAGCAATGTGTGTCTTCCCTTAATTTCTACAATCCAAACAAGTTTTATCAGCTGCAGATAGTATATCTATTGCCACAGTCTGGTTTTTTATAATAAATGAATAAATAAGTAAATATTCTCTCCTTTGAATAAAAATTCCGTAAAGTTGGAGATAATGCTAAGTAAAAGTCCTCTTGGTGAACAGAGGAGCAGCTTCCCAGAATATAATTATTCTCATCTTTGTTCACTAATAGGACCACCAGTATTTTCACAATCTTGTGGAAAACTCACACCAACAAGTATTGCCTCATTGTTATTGCAAATTGGTTGCATTGGCCATCATCAAAGATTTTACCTCTAAAAATGTTCTTGTAAAATATTTATATTGGTCGAATTCTAAACTTATTATTACTACAATACGTTTACATTGGTCATCTTCAAAATATTAATTTCTTGGGAAAAAAGGTGTGTTAATACAAAGATGCCTTTGGTACGAAAATACATTGAAGAATGTAAACTTTTATGTAATTGTGATACTTGTTATTGCTGTTTTACTGGTGTACAATGTGTATTTATGCTCAATAATTATATGAGTCTTCAAACATGGAATACTATTCACCTTTTGATTTGGATCTATACCTTACATTTTCGGAAGAGTAAGTACATCTCAAAATGGCTACTTTATGGGAGAAACTTTGAAGCACACCACAAAAATTATGACACACAATTGATATAATGAAATATTATATATATAGTTCTTTAGTTAGCCCATTTTTATTACCATTATACAGTTATTCAACCACTAAAACAACTATATTTGGTGACTGTAATAGCCGCTTACCTATGTTTTTATACCTAAATGTTTTTTATGCAGTAGATTTATAATAGTTGAGTTCATTACTCCTACTGCAAATGTTAAAGTTACTGATCTTCTCTCCTGGGTGTTTTACATCTGAAGTTTAAGAGAACAAAACTAAAAAGGTAACTAAAATAGGGTGAAGTTGGAAAAATGATGAGATTGTTAACAAAAAAGTAAGGAAACAAATTTTATGTATATGGGGGAGCGGTAGGGTGGGTAGGGCTATGGGAAAAAATGAGAATTAAGTTGTGTCTTATACTGGTACAAATCCCCATTATGGAGTGCAATCATGATGCGTTTATGTAATGTACCAATAAAGATTAAAAAATTTTAAAAAAAAGGTAACTGGACTAAAAAGGCAGCCAATATTTTGGCCCTAGCTCACCAAGGTTAACTATGACTTAAGATCCAAGACATAAAGGAACCTTCTCCATGAGATCCTGTGATTCTACAAAGGTGTGAAACTCCCCTTGGTGAACAGAAGACCACAGGACACTGCCAAAGGAGTGTCACTTGAAGAAAAGAAATTTTTTTCCCCATGCTTTTGCAAAAAGCAATATGGTCAATCTAGGCCATGACGTATCCTAATGGCTGACACTAACAGAAAAGCTAAAAGACTGCATGGTTTTCAAGATACTGCCTGAAGAGATTTGATTGACCTTGTTAGGTAGTAAGAGATTAACTTTCTTTAATACAGGTCTCACTGTAACTTGTTCTTAAATATCCAGTAGAAAAGTACTGAAAAAATACTTTTACTTATTGACTACAGACTGTCAAATTTTAAGTGATCATACATTAATACAACTAAGGTGCTAGACATTTTCATTTTATTACTATCTATCAGAGATATGCTTTGTAAGTAGGTTTTGTTGTCAGTTTACAACATGGTTTTTATTCAAAGCCTATTGTTAACTGTGGGTCATTTTGGCTCCATGTAGCTTTTTTTTTTTGAGTTGGTCAGGAAAGACAGGGTTTATAATTACATTTTCAACCTTGATTTGTCATCAAAGAAAAAGGCTTTCATTCTTACACATTAAACCCCAAGTCGTCTCGCACATATGTTGTTGATTAAAGATTTTCAATATCTTCTTAATCAATATAAAAATAGACTGTTTCTTTTTATCTGTTTAAATCAATCTTCTGATTGGTAGAGTTTATTGTATATGAGAAATAACTCTTGGTTATTGTATATATTATGTAGTTAAAAACACATGAGGTATATTTTCACTTGCTATGTTGTATTTAATCTTTAAAAATTTGGGGTCCAGGGCGTCAAGGATGGTGAGCACGTGCGTGTGACTGAAAGAAGGGCCTCACTGGCCTTCCAGGAGCAGGGGCAGCCACTTAAGCCCTGAGTGGGACGTCTTTCAACCTCACTCTGAGAGATGCCCTACCGGAAGGCTGCCAGGGCAGAGGTGGTTGTCTTTTCCCCCTGGCCAGATCCTCATAGCTGTGTGCTTGGTGCACACGGGCTCAGCCTGTGTTTGTGAGACAGATGAATGAGTGAGTTAAGAAATTGCTCAAGACTTATTATCCTGGAGAAGTTGCAATTATTGTTTGAATTCTTCAATCTGTTAGAAAGATGAATTTTTCAAGCTGGGCTTGGTGGTGCATGCCTGTAATCCCAGAACTTGGGAGGCCGAGGCAGGAGAATTGCCATAGTGAATATGTGAATTTAAAGCCAGCCTGAATTACATAGTGAGACCTTGTCTCAAAAGGAAAGAAAGAAAGATGACCTTTTCAAAGCACGCAAGCTGAAATTTTTCTTCAAAAAGTCTTTCTACTGTCAGGCCACACTGGTGCATGCTGAACTGTTGTGGTCTTCTGACCACATCACTCGGAGAACTCTCTAGAGCTTCTGTTTGGGGTTGTTACCCAGCGTGTGGCTTCCCAGACTTCTTCTTGGAGATGGAAACAGCAGCGTTCCGCAGGGGAGGGCTTTGTTTCCAAAGACTGCACTGTCTCCCGTGGAGCTTCATGGACCGCGTGTGTAAGTGAACCCAGATGAGGCGCGTCCTGCTCACAGCACACAGTAACTCACGACCAGCGTGTCGTCTTCCTCAGTGGCTACAGGGTGGCTTTTGAAGACTGCATCTGCTGAACTTTTCCCTTTTCCCTGATGGGTAACACAGGCCTATGTGGACCTCAAGCAACCCTAGCAAGCAAGAATCAACTACTGCTCGCTGAACAAACCTTGCTGTGAGCACGAATGTGTCAACACGGAAGAAAGCTACTTCTGCCGCTGCCGCCAGGGCTATGCTCTGGACCCCAACGGCAGGACCTGCAGCTGTGAGTGCGCTGCACCCCAGGGTGTAGGGGGGATGGGCTTAGGTTCACCTCTGGACCATACTCCTCTGCATCATTCTGGAGCTCCCAGATTTCCTGTGGGACTGCCTTAGTTTCTCTGCCCATAAAATGGAACTGTTAGGACTACCTGCTTCATAGATTGGGTTGAAGAATTAAAAGAACCCATCCACTTAAAATACTTGAACAGTTTGCTAGGCATGGCCTTCAATAAGTATTACTTTTATTAACTTTTGCTGTTAGAAGCATGAACCAAGTCAAATGGGCCTGAGTTCAGATGTAAACTTGGCCACGTTCTGCTCAAGTGACTCTGAGCGTTAACTTCTTTAAGCTTTGATTTCCTACCATTTAAAAAAGGGAAGATTATTCTAGTTTTGATCTCCCAGGGTGGTTATGGGGAATAATTGGGACCTTAGCCTGGTGCAGGGATAACAGCTCACACTGTCGGGCTGAAGGGAGTGACCAGTGCCTGGCTCCAGGTTGGGAAACGAGGCTGGAAGGATTAGGCCTCAGCCACAGCACCTCCCAGGCTAATTTGAGGGCAGAGCTGAGGAACATGGGGCTTCGTGAAGCCTTTTCTTCATATCCTCGTGTCAGAGCCACCACAAGGCCCATCAGTGATGTAAACACTTAGGAACTCGCAGGCCCTGCCAGCTGGCCGGTCGCCTTGTGTTTTATGAGGCATAGGCTCCGTGGCCCAGGCAAGCAGGGTGGGAGCACATGGACACTGTGCTGGATCCCTGGAACCCTTTACTGTGGCTGCTGGGGCTTGGTGACATGGCTGCAGAGAAGAGGCCCTTTGTGTGGCGTCCCACCAGCAAGAGCACATCTGCTTCGGGAGATGGAGACAGAGATGGCTTGAGAAGGAAAACAGTGCAGCTGTTGAGCATTTGGACCCTAAATTGCTGGGGGAGGGGGGAGCAGTTTCATAGCTGGAGCCTGAGGTCCAGCGCCGTCCCCAGGAAAACCCGCTCCTCTTCAGCCTGCAGAGGGAACATAGTGCCCTGATCAAGCTTTTTGATGGCAGACCTCAAAGGCCAGGGACTTTTGAATAAGGAAGCTGGTACAATGTCTGGATGTACTGTGGATTAGCCAGTAGAGAACAGGAGCTCTTACATTTAGCAAGGAGGGTTAGTTCCTGGCTTTTTCCACGAGTGTAGCTTTTTCCAGCCAGTGGCCCTGGAAACTTTTCTGGGACAGGCCGGGCATGATTTGGCTGAGCCATCTAGGCCACTGGGGGCCAAGGCCTTCTTGTCTCTCTCCCAGCATGGCTTGGGGCCTGGATGGGCTCAGAGGTCAGGCCAGAAAATCTGGAGACCCTCCATTCTCTCGGAGATCTATTTGGTCAGCTATAAGAAAGTGTAACCCAATCCTCTTCAGTCTAGAAGTCCCCAGAGAAATCGGAGGCCTTCTGCTCCCCTATGGGGCTCTGGGAGCACTCTGTGCAGGAGCTGTGGTGAGCACTTTCCATGAACTGACTCTCATGATCCTCTCCAGAGTCCTGTGAACCACATACATTCTTAACCATTTTAAGGGGGAAAACAAGAAAATTGTCACTTTCCTGGTAAACGGTGGAACCAGGATGTGCACAGGAGCATGCAGTGCCTGTGATTCTACAATTTTTTACAGTAGGTTCCTCCATGAGAGAAGATTCTGGAAAGACCAGCCCCAGGCCCCACAGCAGTGGAGACCTCACTTGGTGGCCTTTAACAAGGCTGTCAGTGTCTGTCCTGTCTCCGGAGTGCCCTTTCTCTATCCAGGAAGTCTGAAGCTGCCTGTGGGCTATCTGTGGGAGCCCTCGGCCGCAGCTGTGTGTTCGCTGGCCTTCGGCCCTCACTGCCCAGGGCCCAGCTGTGTGGAGTTCAGATGCCAGGATGGCCACACACGCAGGCCTGGGCCTTGGTTTGTTTTCTGAATCTGGGTGTCCCGATTATGAAGATTAAAGAGAAAACACATTCATAAATTTTCAAATAGAAGTGAAAATATACAACGGACCCTTACGCAGCACTATTTGCTAAGAACCACAAGTGTTCCTGAAGTGAGTGCCGCGTGCCAGCTCCTGTTCTGTGGCTTTCTTGTCCTGAGTTGCCACCTTATCCTCGTCATTCCACGCTGCCGTCAGGGGCCAAGCGACTGCCCTGTCCGCAGTGCGATGAGGCAGAGTGGGATTCACACCAGGACCCGAGTCCTTAAGTACCACGTTCTGTGATACACACACAGCTCGCTCCCAGCGTCTCTCAATGCAGAGATGGCTGATTCTTGTGCGGAGGCCCTGGCCTAAGATTCAGAAATGAGAAGAGAAACATGCGAGGCTGGTTCCCCGGAGAGGCCTGGCGTGGCATAGACTGGCATCTCCCCTTCTAAGCAGGCTTCCCTTTCCAGGGTCCTTGGCTGGGAGGGCATGGCCCCCTCAGCCCTGGGTTTGTTTACATGTACGGTCCGCACAGGGGTGGACCACTGCGCACAGGAGGACCACGGCTGTGAGCAGCTGTGCCTGAACACGGAGGACGCCTTCGTCTGCCAGTGCTCGGAAGGCTTCCTCATCAACGACGACCTCAAGACCTGCTCCAGTGAGACCCTCTGGGCCCCTCCAGTGGGGAGGGGTTTGTGACAGGAGTGGAGCATGCGGCCCCTGCAGAGTGGCAGCTTGGGCACAGTGCCCCTTTCCTCTGCTCCAGGGAGCGGCATTCGGATAGGGAATGCCTACCCTCGGGGTGGTGAGTGTGACAGTCACGTGACTTCGTCCTCCTAGGCCCGTGGCCTCTCTGACAGGGCCCCAGGGACCTCTCCTGGCTCTTGGCTTTGCAGGGGTGGATTACTGCCTGCTGAGCGACCATGGCTGTGAATGCGCCTGCGTCAACACCGACAGGTCCTTCGCCTGTCAGTGTCCTGATGGCTATGTGCTCCGCAGCGATGGGAAGACCTGTGCAAGTGAGTCCTGTTGTGTTCAAGGTCCTGGGACAAGTGGGACATAGCATGGGCATTGGTGGCTGTGGCTGTGACTATGGTCCACACATGCCAGGGCCTGGCATCCTGTCTGAGCTGCACTTGACCAGTGGGGACATATGTGACTGTCACTTAGACTGCTTCCCTGCTGTCCCCCAGCCTCCTTCTGGAAATGGCCTTGGCTGTTTCCACAAAGGGCCTTGGAACTGGACCCAGCCTCAGTCTCAGTGTGCGCTCTATTGCCAGTGTGGTTTGTCCCTGCCAGGATTTATGTCCAAATTTGTTTCTCCATTTTGTCAGGAGGCTGAGGCAGGAGGACTGCAGCAAGGCTCAGGCCAGACTGAGCTATGTAGTGAATTCAAGGTCAGTGTGAACTACCTAGTGAGACCCTGTCTCCCCAAAAGAGATAATGAGTGAACAGTCACTCTGAGAGAAAGCACTTGGGATGGAAGGAAAGGACCGATGTCACTGCCTCTGTCCTGCTTGTCTTTCCATTTTGGCTACTGACAAAGCTGTGACTATAGCCTCCTCTGTCCACCTGGGGTGCCATCTATGCACATGGGTAGATGAGTCACAGCCCCTCAGGGTGTCCCTGTGCAATGTGCCGCTGGGGAAAAAATACTTCCCAGGATTCGTGGGTCTCTGCAAATGACTTACCCCTGTCCTGGCTCACTGGCAGCTGCCTGCCCTGCCCCCTCCCAGACTTCGGCCACAGGCAGGTCATGGAGGCTGGGCGCCGAGGGGCGAGGAGGGGGTGTGCAGAGAGCTCTGTGCCTGCCTGCCCGCCCGCCCACCTGTCCGCCTGCCTGCCAAGGAGGCACAAGAGAATGTGAGGGCTTCATTGGCCGTCATCTTCGCCCGGTCCTGCCCTTCCTTTGTCCTCCTCTTTCCCATGGAAATCAGAAGCACTGAGATGGTTGCGGGACTTCTACCCACTCTACAGAGTGTTCCAAACACATGGGCCCCTTCCTCCGCTCTCCCACTCCTGCCATCTGAGCGAGGCCTTCAGCATTTTGAAACGCTGCCTCTTTTCTCATTTCAAGTGTTGTCACAAATGGCAACAGTGGTGTCGCCCATATGAGTAAAGGTCTCACAGTACTATTGAAAAAAGAAATTTGTTTGTCTTTGCATTTTGATTATAATACTCTGCTCTTTGGCTGAAGTTTTAGAGTCAAAGACAAAATGGAGATATGAAGGTGAAAGCCAGGCTTACCTGGGCTGGAGTTCAGCACAGCCTGCATTATCCTGATTCCACCCTTGGCCAAAAGCAAGACTGACTCTTCTATCAGTCTACAACCACCCACCTCTATGTATGCTTCAACCAACCTGTGACCAACCCGACCTGTATGTTTATGCCCTCTTCCTTTTATTATATAAATAACTGTATCTTGAATACAAGGGAACTATTCTCTAAAATGCTCCCTGGTCTCTGTGTGGTGACTCTGCATACTCATCCTACTGGTCCGAGTTTCTGTTACCCCCCAAAGCACAAGGGTAGGCAAAGATGAGGTGGCATATTATATCTGGGGTTGTTTTTTGATCTAATTTGTTTCATTGATTCTGGGGTCTCTTTGGCAGACTAGAGATCTTTTACTTCCTTTGCTTTATTGATTCCTAAATATTTTATCTTTTGGATGATGTGAATGGAATTTATTCCCTGATTTCTCTTTCAGTGAGTCATTTGTTCATGTATAAAAAGGCTATTGATTTATGAGTGTTGACCTTGAAGCAAGTTATGCTACTAAATCTGGTGATTAATTCTAGCAGTCTTTTGGTTGAATGTTTAGTATCTTTTATATAGGGCATCATGCCATTAGCAAATAATGACTGTTTAATCTCTTATTTACATATTTTTCTTCCTTTATTTTTTTTCTCGTCTAATTGCTGTGGCTAATGTTTTCAGCACTATATTGAACAAGAATTGTGAAAGCGGTGGGGGAAAGGGAAAAAATGAGAATCAAGTCATGTCATATTCTGGTAAAAACTTTTAATGTTGAATGTGATTATCATATGTATTCATAATGTACCAAGAAAGATATTTAAAATTAAAAAAAGAATTGTGAAAGCGCACATCTTTGTCTTGCTCCTGATCTGAGCGTGAAATGGTTCATTTTTGACCACTGGGTATGATTGTGCATGTCAGTTTCTCATAAATAGTTTTTATCAGTTTGAGATTTACATATTTTGATACATCCTTGCATCCTTGGGAGGAATCAAAATTGGTCAGGGTGTATGATCTTCTTGGTGGCCCTCTACATTCTGTTTGCTAGTATCTTATTAAGGGTTTTTGCATCAGTGTTCATTAGGGAGATTGACCTGTAGTTTTCTTTTTTTGTTAGTTTTTTTTTCTTTTGCAATCAATGTAACGGTTGCTTCCATTAATGAATTTGGGAGTACTGCTTCCCTTTTGATTTCATTAAAGTGTTTGAGGAGTAGTGGTATTATTTCTACTCTGAAAGCTTTGTAGAATTCAGCAGTAAAGTCATCAGGACCAGGGCTTTTCTTTCTCAGTAGGTTTTTTAAAATTACATTTTTAATTTTCCATATTGGTATTGGGGTGTTTAACATTTTTATCTTCATTGAAATTTGGATGTTCATAAGTATTTAGGAATTTATCCATCTTTGCAACTCACTGGAGTAGAAGTTCTCAAAGTAGGTGTTTATTATCCTTTGAAATACTGCTGGATCTATGGTGATTTCTCAGTTTTCATTCCTGATTTTATAGATTTGAGACATGTTTTTTTTAAATAAGGTTAGATAATGATTTGTCAATTGTATTTATTCTTTTAAAAACCCAACTCTTTGATTTTTTTTTTTTTTCGAGACAGGGTCTCACTTTGTGGTTCAGGCTGGCCCTCAGCTCAGCCTCAAACTCACATCACAGCAGTCCTCCTGCCTCTGTCTCCTGAGTGCTGGGATTACAGGCACAAGCCACCATGCCCAGCACTGTGGTATGTGGTACTGATTGCTGCTGGGACATGAGTCTCCACACTCAGTATAGGTATGTGGTTACCGGGGATCGAACCCGGGTCCTTGCACTTTCAAGATAGGCGCTGGAACAACTGAGCTAAATCCCTGGCCCATTGATTTATTGATGTTTTGTATCATTCTTAGTCTCCATTGCATTAATTTCTGTTCTAATCCATATAGTCCATATAAATTTGTACAGATTTATGTATACGTTGCTTTTCTTTTACTAGTAATTTGAGGGTCAGCATTAAGTTGTTTATTTAAGCTCACTCTCGTTTCCCAGTATGGGCATTCACTGCTGTGAATTTTCCTCACAGAGGAGCTTTTACCTAGTCTCATAAATTCCTGTATGTTGTTCTCAGATTCTTATTTAGTTGTAAAAAGTATTTAATTTCTTCTGTGACCCATTGATTGCTCTGGAGTGTGTCGCGCAATTTCCATGTATTTGTGAAGTTGTAGGAATTTCTTTTGCTATTAATTTCCAGTTTCAAACCACTGTGATTTGTGGTATACAGACGATGACTAGAATTCCTTTCCACTTACTTGAACATATTCTATGAATTAACATGTGTGTATTTCGGAGTATAACCTGTGAGTCCTTAAAGAATGTATATTCTTATTTTGAGTGGGTGGAATACTCAATAGTCATCTCTTAAGTTCTTTTATTCAGAAGTTTTGTTCAGTTTTAATGTTTAATATTTGATTTTTTTTGTGTAGTTGATCTGTAACAGAGGACTGTATTGAGTTCCCCCACTATTATTGTATTGGTGCTTATTTGGTTTTTCATGACCATTAATATTTGTTTTATATAGTTGAGTGCACTAGCATTTGCTGCACAAATACTTATGAACGCCATCAGTTCTTCTTGAATTGTTCTCTATATGAGATCATAGTGACTTTCTTTCTCTCTCTTAGTTTGGTGTGATATCTACTTGGTCTGTAAATAAGTTAGTCATTCCTGTTATTTTTCTCAGTTGATGTCATATGGAGTATAGTTTTCTATCCTTCATCTATGGAGTTATTTCTGAATTAGGTGTGTTTTTTGCATACAACATATTGTTGAATCTTGCTTTTTAATCCACTCTGCCAGTCTGTGTTTTTTAATTGATGCATCGAGGCAATTGATATTAATGGTTATGATTGATATGTACTGATTTACCTCTACCATGATTGTTTCCATTTCTTGGTTCTGTTATTCTTTATTTTTCACCATTTCCTTGCAGTTTCTGTATTGCTCAGTGAATTCACTTTGCTAGGTCTCATGGGATTGTGATACACAGTGCCTTTTTATAAGTTATTGTGTAGCATATTTTGGAGTGCAGGTTTTGTATTTGTGAAATTGCTTAGGTATTCTTTGTCATGGAAATTTCTTACTACCCTGTCAGTTTTGAGGGATACTCTGGTAGGATGGAGTATGCTTAGTTTAAGTAATTAGGTGTTTCATTCCAGCCTCTTTTTGATTCTAGTGTTTGCATTGGAAAATCTGCTGTGATTCTGATGGGTTTTCCTTCATATGTGATTTGTTTGTTTGTTTCTTTTCTTTTCTTTCTTTCTTTTTTTAAACTGCTTTTAGTATTTTGTTTTTCTATTGAGTTTCTCAAATTTTAATTATTATGTGCCTAGATATAGGCTTTTACATTATGACCACTTGGAATTCTATATGCCTCACTTATATGTATGACAATTTCTTTTCCTTTTCCAGTAAAATTTTCTTCCATTATATCTGTTTTTAAAATATATTTCGCATTGTCTGCTATTTCTTCACTAATTCCGGTCAGTGTTATCTTATTCTTCTTTGCACCATCTAACAGCTGTGGATTGATTTCTCATGGTTCCTTCCTATTTTCCATAAATTTTTCCTTTCATGTTCACTGGCTGCAATACTTACTTCTATGTCTGATATCCAGCCTTCACATCCTATTTCACAAACTTTCATTTGAGTTTTTTGTCTCTTGGAAATCTGAATGAAGTTTTTTTTAAAAAAAAATTTAAATCTTTATTGGTACATTACATATACACATCATGATTGCACTCCATAATGGGGATTTGTACCAGTATAAGACACAACTTATTTCTCATTTTTTCCCATAGCCCTACCCACCCTACCGTCCCCCTATATACATAAAATTTGTTTCCTTACTTTTTTGTTACAATCTCAACATTGTCCCCCTTCCTGAATGAAGTTGTTTAACAGACTGTATTACTTTAATGACCTAACATTCTATCATGTTCCTTATGTCTTCTTTATGTTATTAATTATATCTTCCACTTTGGACTCTATTTCTGTTTTTACCAGTGATGTTATTTCTGGTTTCCATTTCTCTATATCTACTTTTGTTACTAGTTCAGAGAGTACTAGTGCTTGAGCTTCAGTTTGCTTTATTTTCTTTTTCCTTCAATTTCCTTGTGGTGATGAATTTTGTTTCAGGGTTCTAAATTTTTTTTCTCATTTCTATTTTTTCATTTGGTTTAAATACTGGTCTATTGTCTCAGCAATGTTTAATGAAAGTCTCTTATTAATATTTGGGATCCTTATGAGATGGCTACTTCCTGGTTTTCCTCCTTGGAACTGAAATGGCCCTTAATAGATTTTAGTTTTGTCACACTATAAAATGTACAGTAACAGAACAATCATAATACCTCAGTGCACACAATACAATCACTATCAATAGTACTAAACACAGCAATAAAAAATGACAAATTTTGGCAATTAACTATTCTGATGTCTTTAACCTCAGGAGTTAGATCTGTGAACATACGTCAAAATTTAGAACTCATTGGAAATACATTTCAAACGTACAGGTCCTGGAGTTTAGCACCATCACTCTTTGGGCCTAAAGAGTCACAAGTTACTTGGGGATGATGTATAGAGATAGTAGGGGTGGGAGAGATGAGAAATACAGTTAGAGGATATATAAGAATTGCATAAATCTGGGAAAATTATAACAGCAGCAGAATCGCTCAAAAGGAGAGAGAGAGAGATTAAAAATGAAATTAGATGATATATAAAGATCACATAAATCCTGGGAAAGTTGTAGAGAATAGAGGACAAAAGAGGACAGAGCAGAACTAACAACAGCAGAACCACTCAAAACTGTATTCAAGTTGGTTCATATAACACTAATATGGTGGAGAAAAAGAATATTTAACTCTATATAACTATAGATTACTTACCATAAATACCTCTGTTCTCTGTATGCAGGCAAATGCCCAGCAGCTACCAGAATGTTTTATCCTTTGTATTTGCCATAGAAGAGATCAACAAGAATCCTCACCTTTTACCCAACATATCCTTAGGATATGAATACCATGATTTCATTTACAGTCACTGGAGGATGCTGGAGAGTTGCATTATTTTGCTCACAGGACAGAATGAGATCCCTAATTACTCCTGTGGGAGAGAAAGCAAGTCTGTATCACTGTTAACGGGAACATCATGGACAATAACTGCACAAATAGGAAGCCTGCTGGAGCTCTACAGGTTTCCACAGGTGAGGAGGGGAGAAACAGGAAAGCATGAAATCATGTCTTTGTTGATGATATTATTAGGTTTCTAATTACAGTGGAGAAAAGATTCTAGTTAAGGGATGTAGGGATAAGTAAAGAGTAGAAAAATAATGTAATGGTAATCAAAAAGGAAAAGGCTATGTATATAGGGACTGATGGGCTTTGGGTGGGTAGGGGAATGGGAAAAAAGAATCAGATCATGTCATAACATATACTGGTACAAATTCTCAATGCTGAAAGTGACTGTGTTGTGTATATATAATGTACCAATAAAGATTTGAATAAAAAATAAAAAAACCCAAAATATTCTGGTTAAAATACATCTTCAGTAGTGTGTCACTTCCACATGTAAATAAGATTGTAGGTTTGTTCACATTATCCGTATACGCAGCAGAAATAGTGAGAGAAATAAACTAAAAAGTTTTCTAAACTTTGTGTATAATTGCTTGTTTTCTGAAAAGCTTTTGAAAAGTGAGATGATTAGAAAGATTGGAGAATATGTATGTCCTTAATCCCTTCCAGCTGTTACATAGGCAAGAGTTTCTGCTTGCAGCCAACTCTCTTCTTTATATTCCTTCCTTTCAGGTTACCTTTGGTTCTTTTGATCCTATGCTAAGAGATAGTGGACAATTTCCTTCTCTCTATCAAGCAGCCCCTAAAGACACACTGCTGGCCTTTGCTATGGCTTCTTTGATGGTTCATTTCAACTGGACTTGGGTAGGACTGCTCATTATGGAAGGTCAGAAAGGTCTTTGGTTTCTCTCAGATGTGACCAGAGAGATGGACAAGAACAAAGTCTGTGCAGCATTTGTGAAAATGGTCTCAACTCTTCTTGTGTCTTATCCAGCATTTGGAACGGAAGACATTATCATGGCCAAGGAATCATCACAAGTCAATGTGATAATCATTTATTATGACACTGATAACATAAATGATATAAATTATCGTATAGAGCAATATTTAGTAACCGGCAAAGTCT
Organism: Petromus typicus; assembly: GCA_004026965.1. Classification (NCBI taxonomy): domain Eukaryota; kingdom Metazoa; phylum Chordata; class Mammalia; order Rodentia; family Petromuridae; genus Petromus; species Petromus typicus. The sequence goes on along the minus strand of PVIR01024600.1, from coordinate 7,633 downwards.
GGGTCACAAACTCACAATGGCATGCTGACATGACTGGGAAAAATTTCATATTTAACTCATTCCATGGCACACTCATTTTTTCAAACCATCATGAGGAAATTTCTGGTTTCAAAACTTTTGTCCAAGAAGCCAATCCCTCCAAATACCCAGAAGACTTTTACCTCACTATGTTTTCGTTCAATAATTTCCACTGCTCATTCTCTGACTCTGACTGTTCACTGAAGGACTGTACACCTAATGCCTCTCTGGCATCTCTGCCTGTGAATCGCTTTGACACAGCCATGACTGACTGGAGTCACAATATATACAACGCTGTGTATGCTGTGGCCTATGCCCTGCATGAGATGCTTCTTCAACAAGGACAGTGGCCACCAATGGGAAGTAAAAACCCAATGACATTTGCTCCCTGGCAGGTACATCATCTTTTCTGTAATGTGATCCATGCTCATTAAGGGTCTCTCTTAAGTTATTACACATGTACGTAATCAGAGAAATTTAGAACACTTTATCCAAAATCATAATTTATTAAAAACCTTACTAGGGAGGTAAATTTTGAGCTAGTAGAAGTAGTCACTTAGCAAGAAGGTGCTGACACTGAAAAATATCAATAGGAGTCAGGACCATTTCTTTTGTCTATAGGGTTTGATATACCATTTAAATAGTGTATTTATTTTAAAATCTAAATATTTTCCAACTTCCTAAAGGCCAACAGAAGATATTTTAATTCATTGATTTAAATGCTGCTATACCCTACATTTCTCACCACATGCTGCAAAATTTTTTCCTATTGACAACTTTATTATGTAAGTACATGTTGTGGAAACATCGATAGACATAATTAATGAAACACCCAACACTATTTTTATTTAACATTCATGAAAATTTTATTTAAAATGGTTGGACAATTTTTTCATGAAATTCATTAAATTTTTATGAAAAGTATGATATTTTGTTCTCCCTACAATTTTAGTTATTCTTTTACTAAAAGTCACTATAAAATTTATACTATGAAATAAAGATTAAAGATGATTAGGATATTGTGTAATTCATTTTGTCTTGATCATGAAGCTCTGTTCACCAGAGTATGATGTGTCTCTTCTAGCTCCACCCTTTTCTGAAGAACATACAAGTTAACAATCCTGCTGGAGAAAAAGTGTATTTGGATGATAGAAAGAAACTGGATGAAGAGTATGATATTCTCAACTTTTGGAATTTTCCAGAAGGCTTTAGAGTTAAGGTCAAATTGGGAACATTTACCCCACATGTTCCTCGTGGCCAAGAATTGTCATTATCTGATGATATAATTGAGTGGGCCACAGGAATTACAGAGGTGTGTTGGATATAGTCATTATGAGCTTCACTAACAACAAATAACCAAAATATTGTTGTAGATATTTCATCCCAATTTTTGCTCATGAAAAGGCAATTTAAAAAAATTTTCATTTTCAATTTTATATATTTTCACATTTATTAGTTTTTCCATGAATGTTATGGAGCATATGTATTTAACTGTATTTTGTAAACCTTTACATTTTTATATGGCTAATTATGACATTTGCATATATATATAATTTATGTATGTATAAAATTATTTTTTTCTTGGACTCTCAAGGAGAAGTAAAATTGTATGAACTCTTGCACGTATATTTCTTCCCCAGACACCCCGCTCTGTATGCAGTGAAAGTTGTCATCCTGGATTTAGGAAGTCAGCTCTGGAGGGAAAACCTGCCTGTTGTTTTCATTGTATCCTTTGTCCAGAGAATGAGATCACCAATGACACTGGTAAGATCTTGTCTTAGAGAAAAACTCTCTACATTCATTTTTCTTTCATCCCCTCTCTCCAGGAAATAGAAAAATTCTTGCAGAGATAATAGATGACAAAACTCTTTCTTCTGTTAAGTGGATAATTATTCCTTCAATTCAGTACTATTATCCTTTCAAAGAGACATTCTCTGCTTATGTATATAGGGGTGGGAAGTTGTGGGTTGGATAAGAAAATGGAAAAAAAATTGAGAATTAAGTTGTGTCATATCCTGGTACAAATTCTCAATGGTGAGTGTGAACCTAGTGTGTATATATAAGGTACAAGAAAGATTCATTTTTTTAAAAAAGATACATTGTCTGTCCCTTGCATCATTAGTACTTATCAAACCATTTTCATTCCTTTTAAAAAGTGCTTTCTCTTCTTTTTGGCATTGCTGACGATTAAGCCAAGAAATGCGCTCACCCTCTGTTGTATCTCTATCTCGTTTCATTTTGTTATTTGCAGGAAAATCTTTGTAATTTTCGCTAGCTTTTTTTTCATATTACTTGGAGTTGGGATCACAGATACACTAAACTCTACCCAATTGTTTTGATTTATTTTTATAGATCCCCAAAAGCATTGTTTTCCCATGAGATGTCAGGTTTCATCTTCACTTTGAAGCTTAACACAGATCCTTACTGAACAACAATGGTTCACACAATTGACAATTCATTTTTATTATACTAGTGATGAAAGTCCAGTGTATCCAATATTTTTCAGGACCTCATCTTGGCAAAACACAGATTCTCAGACACTGTTTGGCTTAAGGCAGAGATATGTCTTTCATATACAACATACCTATGACATTAGTTACTAGGTTGTTATCCCTGGTGGCCTAGAAGTCACACCTCAGTAGGGCAAATAACATACATCATCAATAATACATTGTATCATAGAGCTGTTGGATGATATGCATATAATTTATGAGGTTTATTGAGTTATAATATCTATTTTGAGATAATGTAAGTTGTATTCTCACAAAGTGGGTAGCATTAGTATTTGTTTGCATTTTTGTACAAATTTGGTAACAAATTTTCCTGTGCACAGAATATCATCGAATGATACAAGTGCTAAGATCAGTGTGTCAATCCAGTGATGAATCCATAGTTACACAGGCTGTTAGGAGAGAACTTTGTCTGAAGCAGTGTTTCATGCTTGGTGTAACCCAGAAGAGCCTCTTGGGGTTGTGTTGCTCCCTTCTTCCCTTCAGGGTTGTGTCTCTCTGTTTCCCTCTCCCTCCCTTCTTCCCATTCTCTCTGGCATAATATTTACATTCTTAGCCATTAATCATGGACTGGGATTGGAGTAAAAAAATAGGTGTTCTTCCTCTAAGTTTCCAAGTTGGATGTTTGTAACCAGGAATCAAAAATTGATATAGTTATGTGTTTGTAACTTTCATTATTTTTCTCCAAGATACTGTTTAGAACGTTTTGGAGTGCAAGTTTTGTATTTGTGTAGTTTTCCAGGTATTCTTTGTCCAATAAGAAGTATCTTATTTCCCCCTCTATTTTGAAGGATAGTTTTGCAGGAAACATCAGTCTGGGTTGGAAGTTGTTTTCCTCCAAGGCTGGAAACACTTCACTGCAGTCTATTCTCACATTGAGTATTTGACTTAAAAGATCTGTTGTGATTCTGATGGGCTTCCTTTTATATGTAATTGCTTCTTTTTTCTGGTCACTTTCAGTATTTCATTTTTTTTTGATATCTGGAACCTTTATATTTATATTCCTAAGTGTAGATTTTTTCATGTGACATCCATTTGGAATTCTATATGATTCATATATTTGTATGTCCAATTCTTTCCTTTTCCTGTGAAACTTTCTGCACTTATCTCTGTAAAAAGTTTTTAAAAATGTATTTTATATTTTCCCCTGCTTCCTCAGTGACTCCAATCAATCCTGTTATTTTTCTTTGAATCATCTAGGAATTATTGGATTGATTTCTCATGATCCATTGCCATTTCGATAAATTATGCCTTTCCCGTTCATTGGCTGTAATTTTGTCTTCTAGATCTGAAATTTAATCTTCTGCCATATTCATTCTACTGTCCCAACTTTTACTTTCTTTCTGATTACTTGGACCTCTACTTGTAGCTATTTAAAGGGTTCTATTGTTTTTGCCATCTGAGATTCTAACACCTCTCTGATTTCTTCTTTAGCTTTATTAATCATGTTGTATCTCTGTTTTCATCTCAGAAATAAGTTCTGATTTCCATTTCACTAGATCTGCTTTGGCTACCATTTCAAAGAGTCCTAGTAACTGAGCTTCAGACTTCTCCATTTCTTTTCCTACTTATTATATAATCTTGGGCTGAAGATCTTTGCATCTGAGACATTGAATTTTTCCTCATCTCTGAACTTTTGTCACTGCTGTTGTTTTTGGCTTTATGTCTTCCCTGCTGTCTGGCAATTTTTGTTGCAAATCTCTTTCTTCCTAATATTTAGGACTCTTAAGATATCACTATTACCTGGGTTGTTTTTCTTGGGTCTGCACTGGGTCCTAAACAACCCTAGTTCTGGCACACAATGGAAGGCACTCGAACAAAACAGTCAGATGACTTTGCTTAAAAAGCACTGAGTAGCAGAGGCAGGCAGGCTCCAGCCCCAGGCGCAGGTGTCTAATGGCACTATCTGAAGTTCCAGGGGACTTGGCTGCACCCAGTTTACCTAGAGTGTCCCTGGGCTATTTCTCAGACAAAGGATTACCATCTTGAATTTATAAGGAGATTTAAACAATCAGCCAACTTAAATTTAAAGACCCAATTCAAAAGTGGGTATATGAAATGAACAGACACTTTTCAAAGGAAGAAGTAAAAATAGCCAAGAAGTATATGAAAAACTGCTCAACATTACTGGTTATTCAAGAGATGTAGATGAAAACAACACTGAAATTTCATCTCACTCCACAAAGAATGACTACTATCTCAGAATTAGCCAGCAACAAATGTTTGTGTGGCTGTGGAGAAAAAGAAATCCTTCTCCACTGTTGGTAGAAATGTAGACTCATACAACTTCTATGGAAATCAGTATGGAGATTTCTCAAAAAGCTAGGATTGGAGATCCCATTTGACCCAACCATTGCTCTGCTAAGTATATGCACAAAGAATGAAAAGATTCATATCACAGTGACATATGTGCACCCATGTTTATAGCAGCTCAGTTTGTGATAGTTAAATGTTGGAAAGAGCCAAAACGTCCCTCAACAGTAGACTGGATGAAAAAAATGTGGTTCTTTTATAGAATGGAGTATTAATCTGCCATAAAAAAGATAAGGTTGAATCATTTATACTCAAATGGATATACCTTCAGGACATCCTTCTGGGTGAAATAAATAAGTCACAGATGTGTAAATATCATTTCTTCTCTCTGTTATGAGAAAATAAAGATGTCACTGAGTTCTAGTATATATAGTACATACTGTGAAAGAGAAAATATTTATAAGGAAATAGGGTGTAGTGGTAAGTAATGAGGGGAAAATAATATGATGGTAATAAAAAGGAAACAAAGTTTATGTACAAGAGGGCAGGAGGTGGTAGGCTGTGTAGGGGAATGGGAAAAAATGAGAATTAAGTCTTGTCCTATACTGGTACAAATTATCAGTGATGAATGTGATCATGGTGTGTATATATAATGTATCAATAAAAACTTGAATTAAAAAAATTTTAAAAGTGACCCATTCATTATTGTCCCCAAAAGAATTAGGAAGGCATAAAGCTTTGCCTTTGGATTGTTAGAAGTGGTCAAAATGCCAAATTTCTTTTTGTGTAGTGTTTAAAAGGCTGAAAACAGTTACATGTCCTTAAAATACACAATATTATGACAAGGAGTAAGATACTGTATAGAAAAGTTATAAAATTCCAGTTTGAAATTGCATATCATAAGAATGATTTTGCAAACACTTGAATTTATAAGTTATGACCTGATAAATCATATTTCCACTGAATATTTTCTAAATTGATTTTGGGGCTGATATGTGTTTTGATTTTCCAACATAATTAACATGATTTTAAATGTGCATTGACATCTATCTAAACTGATGGTCTATGGTTAGTTTGAGTATACATTCTTTTTATAGTTTAAATATATGGTACTTATATGTAATTTTAAAATATGTATATATAGAGAATCATACACTAGCAATATCAATTTGATTATGACTATGTCATATTGATACTATGTCTTTTTGTACTGTAGTTCAAAACGCAAATTAGTAAGCATCTTAGTGGAGTGAATGACATCAAATTTTGTGATGTGAAGCAAAAACCATTCCTGATGATTACTGCAGATTTCATAATATAAATACCTATGTGATACTATGAGTATTTATTTAGAGAAAAGTTGGAATTCTGCACTTAATTTACTTTTAAAACTAGATAAAGAAGAGCAAGTAGGGCCAAGCAAGCAAGATAGTAATCAACAGAACAGGAATACTTAACAAATTAAGACACAAATAAAGAAAGAAATAGAACTTAAGTTAATTCTGTTGAGAAAAATTTACAAGAATCAATACATTTGGTGAATAGGAGAAAGACAAATTTCAAGCAACAGTAATAACAGAACAGGGTTGGGGATTTAGCTCAGTGAATCTGGCTTCTGCCTGCTAAGTGCAAGGTCCTGAGTTTGATTCCTCAATACCAGATACCAGAATAGTGGGCGTGAGGGCTCACTCCTGTAATCCTAGCATTGGGGTTGAAGAGGAAGGAGGATTGACAAGAGTTGAAGGCCAGCCTGGGCTACATAGTGATTTCAGGATCAGCCTGATATAAAGCGAAACCTTGTCTCAAAAACTGAAAAAAAAAAAAAAAAAGCAATTGAAAAAAGCAATTGAAAATTCTGTCATTTCTACAGGTATACAGGAATATTTACATATAAAACATAGTTTATTGGTAAAAATCAGTCTATGTGAAAAGTCATGTAAAACTCACAAACCTCAGGAAACTTAGCAAAATAATTTTAAACAAAACTACAATAAATTGATAAAATCCTGTTTTGTGACAAATATGACAACTTAGTTTAGTATTATCCCACAACTTCATATGGGTTAAGTGTTAAAAAAACCATATCTATGATCTATTCCTTTATATAATCCATAGTATATAAATGAAGGAATTAGCCTTCTTTGAGATACCTGCCTGCCTATGTTCTTTGTGCATAAATTACAATAGACAAAGTACTGAATTAGCCTATACTGCTATTGCCAGGTATGTATATTAAAAAATACAGTATATAAGCACAGCAAAGTATTCAGTAGTAAATAAAATTGCAGTTATGTTACTTCAGGAAAATAATACAGTGGAAGATCTTCATGTTCTGTGAAATAAATGAAACTCGTGAAGAAAAGTATTGCATGTTTTCTCAGCTATGGGAATTCAAAGTGGATGGCATGAACATGGAAGGGAGAGTATTATTAGAGAAGGGAAGGGGATAAGTTGGAGGGGTTGTAAGGGAGAGAAGCAAAGAGAAATATATTATGGACATATAGAATATATAGTATGAACACAGAGAAAAATACCACATTGAAATTCAGTAATCTTAACAATAATTACACTAATAAAATATAATAAAAATATATTGTGATTTAAAAGTAAAAAAAATGTAGCAGTGGTGAAATAACACATTTATGCTAATGCTTGGATATTTAATCTCTTTCAGAAGAAATGAAAAGTTGGACAATAGTTTGTGTTAAGATGAAGTTGACAAAAATGTGGTATTTATGCCCAATGGAGTATTACTGTACCATAAAGAGGAAAAATCTAAATCATTGTAGGAAAGTGCATGCAGTTTCAGATGATAATGTTAAGTAAAGTAAATCTGCGACATGAGAGAAAAT
>PVIR01024599.1:0-25758 GCA_004026965.1 Petromus typicus | reverse complement strand
AGCCATGATGGCATGCACCTCTAATCCCAGCAACTCAGGAGGCTGAGGCAGGAAGATCAAGAATTCAGGGTGAGGGCCGGGGATTTAGCTCAGTGGGTTCTGGCACCTGCACTGCAAGGGCCCAGGTTCTATCCCTGGTAGAACAGGCAGACTTGCCAATCCCAGAGCTAAGCTGCATTCACGGATGAGTGTGTATGCAAGTGTGTGTGTGTGTGTGTGTGTGTGTGTGTGTGTGTGTGTGTGTGTGTACAGATATACACTCAGAGATACTGAAATATTGAAGGGATGACATAAATCTGCTCCATATGCATGGTGTCTCCTCTCCTTGATGCTGTTACCCAGCCATGCCTGGGAGGCATTTCCATCCCAGTGCACATTTTAGGTCCAACCTGGTCTCCGTGACTGCTGCTGCATTCAGTGCCATCGTATGCAAGCTCCGCAGTGGGCAATGAAGCCATCTCTAGTTTGGGCAATACTGGGCATGGAGACTCACACCCACCAGCAATCAGAACCACATACCACAGTGCCGGGCGTGGTGGCTCACGTCTATAATCCCAGCACTTCGGAGGCAGAGGCCAGAGGACTGCTGTGAGTTCAAGGCTGAGCTCAGGGCCAACATGAACTATGAAAAGGGAGAACCTGCCTCAAAAAAAAAAAAAAAAAATTCAGGGTGAGCTTAGGCAACTTAGTAAGATCCTAAGTCTAAATTAAAAAAAAAAAAAGTAAAAAGAGGGACATGTAGCTCAGGTCCCCAGTCTGGAAGGAAAGGAAAGGGGAGTCAAGAAGTCATCTACCAGGAGAAACTGGGTAACAACAGGACAAGGCACTGCCCCTTGTAGTACAGTATGTTATTTATCTACCTTTGTTATCTTTTTAAACACCTATCTGAGATCCCTGCAAAACCAACATATTCATATAAAATGAGAAATTGTCACTAAAGAAAAATATAAATAAGTCCTCGAGCTTCATTTGCTCTTAATCAATATAGAAATCACTAAATTTGAAGTTACACAGCTAGGCAATACTTTATTAGTTTCCCATTGGCTTTTCTGTAGAAAACACATATGACTTATGAGTTATAATAACATTTGCCCACGTTGCTTTGCAGACATATGAAGGAATGCTAAATGCTGCCCATTGAGTCTGCTGAGATTTTATGGGTGATTAAAATGGGATAAGATTTTGGCATCTCCGTCTTCATGTTGTCTTAACCCTTGGGCCACATTCTGTTCAGCTCAGCTTGTAGACTTGTTGATCACTTTTAAATGTTTTTTCTAAGACTATAGTACAGGGTTAACTTTGCCCATTGCCCCTCAGAGCTGGCTTGTATTTTTTTTTTCTTTCTCACTCCCCTCTTTTCTGCCCATACTCTGCAGTACTTCAACAGTCACAGCAGCTCCAATATCTGAAGTCCTCCAGCCTTTGCAGGATGCTTTGCACAGGATAATGGCACCAGGTTCGTGAAAATTCAGCAGCTTCTAGGTCAAGGTGATGGTGTTGATTGTCCAAATCTGTCACTAGAGGAAAGATCATTCAGAACTGTGTCCCTGAACAATGGGGTCTCTAGATGTTAGCTCACCCTAGAAAAATTGATTAAAACCTGCTGATCTCTTTGGTCTGAGAACAGCAGCCTGGTCACTCTCTCAACTCATTGAGTCTCTGGCCACAGCCCCGTTTGTCTGAATCTCCTTCTGCAAAGCCTTGCTTGTGCAGGGGTATGTGCGTGCTGTGACTCATTTGCAAGTCAGCCATCTCCAAGGCAAAAGATCCCATCATCGAGTCTCAACAGGAGGGAAGAAGAGCAAAGCAAGGTGAGCAGGAAGTCCTTCTCCCTGCACTTTGATGTCAGCTATCTCTGGAGAGGAATCAAGTCTTCCAATACCCCCTCCTTCCCTCTCTCCCTCACTTCTTCCTGTCTTGGGCAGCACTGATTTAGCCTGGGTTCCTAATTGGATGAAATGATAAGAAATACAACAGAGTCAGTAGCTGGTTAAGCATATTTCATCCACTTCGTAGGTTGTACAGGGTTCATTTGTTTATTGATTTTTGTGGTGTTGGCCCCTAAGCCCAGCAAGATCCATACTCTGTTCCTGAGCTATGCCCCTAGCCCTGCACAGGATTCGGTCCAGCCTGAGGATGCAAAGAGCAATGATTTCTATAGAAAGAATGATAATACTATTATAAATTCCAAATACCTGGGTTACTTATTTAAAAATAATCTATGCTCTTATTTCTATTTATAAAAATAATACATATAACCATAAACTTTGAAAAGCATAAGAAAACGAAGAAACTAATTTAAATCATCCATGCTTCCACTCTAGAAACATAGCTCATCTCTTCACTGGGGCATCACCATCAAATGAACAGATCAACTAATCTACCCAAATTCATTGACAGGGATTTGGCCAGGCCCTAAATGCTACCCCTTGCATTTGGATAATCTGCTTGAGCCCCTGCTGGGCCAGCCCAGAAGAAGCTAAGACACTTTCCTGTGTGCTCAAGGCCCAGCGTCCTTCCCTTCCATGAGCTGGCAGCCTTGGGAAGCTCCCTGTCAGCCTGGGCCCTTCGTGGCTGTGTGAATGAGGCCCACGGCCATCTACTCACAACCCTGTCCTATTTTTTAAAATATTGCCCTCTTACATTAGTGTTCACACGTTGGGATCTGCTACTCAGCTTCTTTCTAGTTAGCCTGTTATTAGCTCTCAGGATTACCTGGGTTTCTCCATTAACCCATAAAGTGTCTACTTGGAGCCTAGCATACATAGGGGACCCCAACAAACAACTCTTGTTGATCACTGATCAGTTAGTGGAGGGGACACATGCATTCTTGGTGAGCTTTTCCTGTAGGATCTTTTTCTCTCTCTAGTTGTGTAAGTTCCAGTGTTATGATCTCAGAGCCCTTGTGGCCAAACTCTCTAGGAAGCCTGTGATGGACAATGGAATTTCTTCATTTCCTCCCCTCAAGTACAGACCTTAAAAATTCTCAAAACATAAGAAGATCTAACAAGAGTTAGTAATTAGTTAGTTTCAGTCTATAAATCTGAAGTGCTAAGGGGATGTCATGTTATCACAGCTAAATTCTTTTTCTTTAAAAATAATTTTAAATTAATGGATCAGGCAGGATAAAGCAAAGAAGGGAAAAGGTAAAAAGGAAAAAATGGAAACAAAGCCTATGCATATAAAGGGGCTGAGGGGCTGATGGGAGGCCAGGGGAATGGGAGAAAATAAGGATCAAGGTATTCATATTTAGGTACAAATTCTCAATGATGAATGTAATCACAATGTATACTATACCAATAAACTCAATTTTAAAAAGTGAAATAAAAGAAAGTAGTGCATCACAGCTAAATTCCAGCCAGCATCTCCTCCAGAAGTTCCAGCATAGTGAGCTCATAGTGGTGACTGACGGAGAAGCAGTTCCTCTGTCAAAGCTATGCTGGCCTCAAGCAAGCAAACCACAGAGCACACACAATAAACAAATGCCCTCACACGTCAAGGAAAAGAATGCCAAGAAAGGGAAATCAGAGGACCGGCATGAAGAGCAAGGAAATAGAGGAACGAAAATGCTTTCAATGTTTGCAAAAGAAAAAAAAATTAATATGTATCAAGGAAACCAGGAGAGGCTAGAGTTGTGAGTCTGTTAGGACAGATGCCAACACGCACAGTGCTCTGGCTTCCATCCCCACTATCACCATAAAGAAAAAGGAGAGAGGTGTACAGACAGACAGACGGAGACAAGCAGAAAAAGACACTACAGCAATGGGACCCAAAAACGAAAGTGAAAGTCAGTCCCAGGTGAAATTCTAGTGATTCCCGTTCCCTGCTTCCCTGCAGCACTGTCAGGGGAGCAAAACAGCCTGATTCCAGGCAGCGGTGGAGCTTCTGAGCACACCAAGGCTTCCAGTCACTTTCTCCACGAACGTACCCAGACATCCAGTATCCTGGAATCGTCCCTTGATACCAGTATGATAGTTTATTCACGTCAGAAAGAAGGGAGGCTAAGAGTAACAGAAACTGAAGTGTGCTGGGAACTTCGTTCCCAAGAACCTGTGCTTTCTGCCACCGAAAGACAGGGAGATTGTCTAGGAGACGCGGGGGCACACACCCCGACCCTGACAAAGGCCACTGTGCAGCCAGGTGAGATCACAGCAGCCGAGTCAGTGAGCAAAGCAGGGGTTGGAACAACCTGACACAAATGGAGATGAAACAAAACTGTGAGGCCAGCAATGTTCGTCCTGCCCTCACCCCATGTCTCTGCTCTCACCTTTGACCTTCCCTTCCCGCCCTGGCCTTTCACCCTAGAACCTGCTGTCCCTCTACAATGACCCACTTGGGAAAGCTGAAAAACATGTAAGTTCTAACCAAACCTCTAGAAAAAAATTTAAAAGTCTTCAAGATCCAAAAGTGGAAATGATAATAGAAGGATTTCAGGTCCTTTTCAGATATCTGAGCGACAGGGGCACCTGCTTCATCCTGCCCTGGTCATACCACATACGCACTTGATAACTCGGCAAACATTTTAGTATCTTTGTGTCCAACAATGTGAATTTCCAAAGCACCACCTCTTCCTGATTCTAGAATTTCTTGTTGGTCTAGCTGTACAAGTACTGTGATCCTGGTGCATTAACCCAAGAAGAACAACTCTTATTTCTTTCTCTTCTTCCAGCCCCCAGCTTCCCCTGTGTGTGTCACAGCTGATGTTGGATGCTTGGTGCAAAGACTCACCAAATGATGCCGCTATGTGACTGCTCTCCAAGAAAGCCCAAGTGAATTATATAAAAGCTCCCACTTCTCCCTTCCCTTGATTAGCCCATGCCTAGAGTATTACAACTTGGCAAAGCCAACTGCCCCTTGTCTTTCTGGTCTCTCCCACATTCTTCAGGGGACTATACCAATAGAAACATTGGTTGTCAACCTTTTCCAAGGACTACAGTAGTCTCCCTTATCCACGAGCAACTTGTTCTAAGACCCCTGTTGAATGCCTGAAACCTCAGATAATATTGAATCCTCTATATACTAAATTTTTACACATACATCCATGATAAAGTTAAATTTAATTTTAATTCAAAGTTAATTTTGATTTTAACTTTTACTGTACAGTTTATAAAACACAGTAAGATATTAATCACAATCACAACACAGATTTTACCAGCTTCAGCAGACTATTTTTTTCTCTCTTTATTGAGCTGAGAACTAATATCTTTTCACTGAAAGGAAACACATGTTGCAGCTTTACTTTTGCATATCCAAATTGTTAGCCTTGCTGCTCTGGTGCTTTGAGGCCTTATTGAGTGAAATAATGATCACTTGAACTTTAACACTACAAAACCATGGGGGTTGATCTCATAATTAAGAGGGCTACTAAGTGACTAACAGGTGGGTGATGTACGTCGCATAAGTATCCAGGGTAAAGGGATGACTCTTGCCCTAGGAGGCTAGAGTGAGGGGATATGAGATTTCATCCTGCTATTCAGAGCCATGTGAAATGGGAAAAAAACAAGAATTGCTTATTTCAGCTATTTTAGAGATGACCACAATGACGACAGCTAATACCACAGAAGTGAAACTGTGGAGGGACCTCCTTGTGAAGTGCTCCCCGCACAGCCCACAGGTCACTCATGGGCATCTTGTGACTAGGTAGAAAGGCCATGTTACTCTACAAGGAGAGAAGGACTCAACAGGAGAGCCAGACTTTCTAGCTTCCCACCCAGAGCTCCTTTTGCGATCCTGAAATGTCCCCCTGGCACAGATGTCTGACCCAGACAACTGCTCCCCACCCGAACAGTACGAGGCCTGTCGAGAGAGAAACTCCTAGGCCCAACCTCTGGGCAGAAAGGACCGCTGACACCACAGCCACCCATCTACTCAGTCCTCCTCATCCTGCTCCCTGGAGACGTAAGGTCCCGAGCCGGGCTGCCAGGGGCCTCCTGAGCACACACGGTATGTGGTGCGCTCCCAGAGTCAGAGGTAGATGTAAGTAAATGAATCACTTCACCTACCAGAAAACAGGAACTGTCAGCTTATTGTTTTTCAAATCCATCTACATGTTACTTACAGGAAGCAAACCTCAAAAGAAACCAGCATGGAAAGACAAATAAGTGGAAAATTGATCAGATAATCACTAACCAAAAGGAATATGTGTCACCCTATGAGTAGTAGAGTAAGAGAATGTAGGGAAAAATTATTAATAAAAGTGGAAGGACATTATCCAATGATAAGAGGAAAATCTATCAGTCATAACAATATTAAATTATAGAACATGTAAACTAGAAAGCAAACACTGAAATATGTTAAAAGAAAAACTTATGAGAAAATGAAGATGCAAATGAGTTCTAGAATGTAAGTTATATATTGTGAAATAGAAAATACTCAAAGTGAAATGGGGTGAAGGGGGAAAAATAATGAGATTATAACAAAAAAGAAAGGAAACAAAGCTTATATATATAGGGGTTGGGGGTGGGAGGGTGAGTAGGGGTATGGCAAAAATGAGAATTAAGTTGTGTCGTATACTGGTACAAATTCTCATTGTTGAGTGCAGTCATGATGTGCCTATGTAATGTACCAATATAGATTTCATTTAAAAAAAGAGAAGAAAAAATGTACAGATCTACAGTTACAATGGTAGATTTTTTAACATTTTATTTTATTTTATTTTTTGTACTGTAAACCCAGGGCCTTCATCTTAGCTTTTTAAATTTTTTTAAAGGATCTCACTACATTCATAAATTGCCCAAGGTGGACTTAGACTTGCCAGCATCTTGCTTTGGCCTCTCGGGGTGCTATGGTTAGTTACCACATTCAGTTTTTAAGATACTTCTAAATGAGCTGGGCATGGTGGGTCATTCCTATAATCCCAGCACTCGGGAGGCAGAGGCAGGAGGATTACTGTGAGTCTGAGGCTGACCTGGGCTACACAGTGAGTTCAGGGCCAGCCTAAACTACAAAGTGAGACCCTGTCTCAAAAAAAAGACACTTCTAAATGAAATACTAAACAAGCAAACACATAATTAATTAGTGAACTGAGTGGCAACATGAGCCTAATCCATGGTTCCTGAACTCTGTACTGAGGTACAGCAGAGTAGCAAGGAGCAGTCGCAAGGCTGCTGTAGGGACTACCAATGTGAGGGCAATAAGTACATTCCACTTCTAGCCTCATGCCATTAAGACACTAACCTGAGAGAATCCAAAGGCACGTTAGATCAGCATCTTCTTTCCATGACAGTTCTTTCTGAAAAACAGTTTTCCATTTCCAGTTCTCTCTGAAAAAGTAGTTGCAGTGAAGGAATCAAGATGAGATGAGAAACCCCAGCGGCAGCAGCATCCTGTCTGCTTCTTGCGGTGCCCAACAGGACACTTACCCAATCACCAGCTATGTGGTTAAGATGCAAACGCTGGGGAGGGCACTGGGGATGGAGCCCCAGGCCTTCACACCGAGCTGCACCCCTCAACCCCACATTTATTTAGACAGGGTCTTGCTTTGTTCATCTTTGTTCCTCTTGTCTCAGCCTCCCCAGTTGCTGAGATGACAGTTGTACCCCACTAGGCCAAGAAATATATTTTTTCAGTACTTCACAAACCGGGATTCTAGACCTTTATACCAGAACAAGAAATCAGTAATAGATGGTACTAAATATTGAGACAAAATTTAGTAAAGTTTATTTGAACAAGAGAAGGTTTCCACTTTGTTCTAAGTAAAGATGGTTGGAGAGACCCCATGCTCCCCTTATAGAGACTGCATTTATTGATGGAGAAAAAGAAGTGCACTAGAGAAACAACCTGATTGGCTGAGTCAAAATCTGCCTCATCAGTTGGCGGCCAATGATTGGATTGAGCTCATCTTCTGCGTTAGGCTGAGAATTACTTGATTGGTTACAAGACTAAGTTCTTAATTTGAGTTACAATTTTTTTAATGCTTGAGTATAGTACCCAAAGGACAGAGACTGTTCAGTGTGAAACTTTATCACTCAAGTCTAGAGATAGTTTATGCCAAATTTACTTTAACAAGATCTTTAAAAAAAAATAGAAATATAAAATTACATTCCTACCCATTGCCTAACAGGGGAAAAAAATGAATTTTGAAGTATTTCTAACAACAACAAAAAAAGAACTGCATAGTTAAAAACTCAAGCAGCTAAAACTCAAGCAGCCTATAATCCCAGCACCTGGAAGCTAAGGCAGGAGAATGATAAGTTGGAGCCCATCTGCAGCAATTTAGCAACTTAGTGAGACTCTGTTGAAAGAAAGAGAAAGGAGAGGAGGAAAATGGGCTGAGGATGTATCTTAGTATGAAGGCCTTGTGTTCAATCCCCAGTATGAGAGAGAGAGAGAGAGAGAGAGAGAGAGACAGACAGACAGACAGACAGAGAAGCGATAGAGGAATAAACATGAAAAATAGAAATTAATTTTCTACTCAAAAATAACCCACAAAAGACAAATACCAGGGAATATTGTAGTGAATGCATGAGGAAAATAGACACATTTGCTATAGAGAAAACTTTCAAATCCTTTACATAGCTGCTCCACCCTCAGAGAAATGAAGCAGGACTTCCCTGTCCAACGTGGGCCACACATAGTGCCTTTCTTCTAAAAGTGCCGTATGAGGGGTGGGAATGTAGCTCTGACCTACACATGGGAGCCTCTGGGTTGGATACTTAGTACCAGGAACGAAAGAGAGAAAGACAAAACAGGGAACGAGGGAGGTAAGAAAGGAAAGGAGCCGGGTAGAGACTCGGCAGGAGGAACGCCAATATCCAGTGAAGAAACCTGAGAAAGGCCGAGTCAGCCCAAGGCTGAAGGCAGTGTGAACGGTGGCGCCCAGCTGCGCATGCGCTCTGCCGGGGGTGGGGGGGACGACTCACCTCTCGCTCTTCCACCCCAGAATAACTCTGAGAAAATGGAGCCAGTCTGCCAGAGCCCTGACCAGCGCCCCTCCACACTGCCAAGGCCCAGAGAACAAGAACAAACCTGAGAAACCGCCTCAGCCAAGACGATCTAAAGAGTACGTGAAAGTTCAATGGAAGCTCATATCCTGCTGGGTCTTTGGAACAGAAAAACGAAGGAAATCTAAATAAGTTAAGGACTTTGGTGATTTGTAACATTCCAATGTTGGCTTATTGATTGTAACAAATATACCAGACTACTATAACATGAATAATTAGGGAAAACAAAGGAGGCATTATATGGCCACTCTGTAATATATCACCTGCTCAATTTCTTTATAAGTCTAAAACTGTTTTAAAACATAGTCTAGAAATTAAAAAGGCACATGATAACTTCATGTGTTTGCAATTCATAAAATTTAGCAATTGCTCACTTGTGATAGGAGATTGTATTTATTGAGTCTATTTTTATATTAATTTATTTTACTGGTACATTTTAATACACATCATGATCACGATCGACACTGAAAATTTGTACCACTATATGACACATTTTAATTCTTATTGAATCTATTTTTGCATAAATAAATTATTTTTCTTTTTTATGAAATCTTTTTCAAAAGCTCTTGACAAATATTGAATTAAAAAAATTTCTTTAACCAAACACATCAAACTTTTTTAAAGACAGTCTTGCTATGTAGTCCAGGCTGGCCTTGAACTTGCAACAATGTACCTGCTTGAGTCTCTGGAGTACTGGAATTACAGGTGTATGCTACCAGGCCTTGTTCAAAAACATCAAATTTATTTGGAAAACTTTAGAACTGCACTTAAAGTCAAAGGTACAACAGGGTACCCACTCACACCGCCCTACCCTACATTAGAAGGAGGCTAACTTCATATATCGACAAAAAGATGGGCAGTGGGTATAGCTCAGTTGTTTTGGCACCTGTCTGGCAAGCCCAAAGTCCCAAGTTTGATCCTTGGTACCACACAGGTGGATGTATCTGCTGACACCCTGAGCTCTGTAAGGCCCTATAGACTTTCTGGATCCAGCACTAGGGAAAGGTTTGGCTTCCAACATAGCAATCCTGACTTTCTACCTTCAGCCAAGAGGAATTTTAAACAGAAATTGCCCTTAGAGAAAAATAAAGTTTTATTTCTCACACATCCAGCTGTTGTCTGAGTCTCCCCCACTGCACAAATGCTATGGGTGTTCAACATATTCAGGAGCCACAAGCCTTTCCCTAGGTCACAGGAACTATGGCGTTAACAGGCTCTGTGGCAGATCTTCCCCAGCAAGCCACAGAGGCGATAGCTTCTGAGGTAGTAGCTAGGAGATGGAGTCTCTATGCTACATTGCTCTATGACTCTGCTTTAATTTAATTTTAAAGAGAGAACTGCCACTCGTGACACTTGGCTCACTGAGTGAAGGGGGTTACACGAGGACACAGAATCTCAGGTGCAGGTCACTCTGTACCCACCGACCTGTGATGTCATTCTCCAATCTGTATTAGAATCCGTGCCTACACAAACTTTATGAGAAAACAAATTAAAGTACTATTTTAAGGATGCAACTCACTCATAAGGAAAATACAAAGTTTAATTCTAAGTAAATATATTTGGGGAACATTGTCTCCTTCTTTACATTCAGGAATTTTATCTAGTTTGGGAGGAGCCACGCCTCCGACCAGGATTGATGAATTCATGTATCACCCACAAACTTTTCTTCTCTTTGAAAGAATTTCCAAGAGTTTCTAATTCTCCTCTCCTCCCTAGTTTCCAAGGGAGAATGCTACTAGTCACCAGTAGGAGAATGCTGGTCTCCAGGCCACCCTTGTCTTGATGCGACATCTTCAATCCAGCCAGGTACTTGGGACCTTGGACTGTGACCCTGACTATGAGGTGGGGACAGCTGGGAGTATAGCTCAGTGGTAGAGCACTTGCCTAGTATATGTAAGGCCCCGGGTTCCATCCTCTGCCAAACACACACACCTCCTCCAAAACCCATCAACCATCCTGCCTGATTATTAAGAGGAAAAGCAAGTTCACCAAGCTATAAGGACCAGTCTACTCAGTATCCTTCTCTTCCTACTTGGGAACTTGGTGTCCAGTACCCCCGCTCAGTGTAGCTCCTTGCAGCCAGCCCCTGTTCATCAGCACCAGTGTTTTGTGGGAGAACAGCAATAAAATAGATTCATCTTCTAAGAAGATTTTAAGAGCCTGTGCTATTCTGAGAGTGTGAAGAGAGAGGGCAGGGCAAAGAGTTACCTAACGATTCCACCAAAGGCTTTATGTTTCTCTCAACTCTTGTAAAACCTTTTGTGGAACTTTATAGAGAACATTCAACAAATCCTCCCTTCCTGTAAGTGCAGTCAGCAACTTGAGGCACAGGCTGCATACCACAGAAAACTCCGGGGTACAGGCCCCAGTCTGGTTACAGTGCTGTTACTTGCCCTGTGACAGACACTGTGAAAGCCACGAAGCTCCACTGGACTTCCCTGTGCCCATCTGGAAAGTGCTTGTAGCACCTGTTAACCAGTCAAGGTCCAGCCAGAGAAACAAGTCACAAGAGCAGTGAAGTAAGAGACAGTGCAGAGAATCGGATGAGATGACTGCTGGACTGAGTCACAAGCTGAAAGCTGTCATGAAGGGCAGCTGGGGACAGAGGGTCCAAAGCTACTGTTCCTCTTCAGGGAAACTTCAGCTCTCCACACCCCCACCATCCCACCATATTCCCTTTATTTTCTGACATAGGGTCTTTATATGTTACCCGGGCTGACCTTGAACTCCTGAGCACAAATGATCCTGCCACCTTGGCTCCCAAGTACTGGGGCTACAGGTATCGCCATTGCCCACTAGCTCTGCTCTTGGTCTTTCATCTGTTTGGATGGAGCCACCTACACTCTGTAGAACAGACTCCCTCACCTGGGTCAACTAGTTACAGGGCTTTCGTTGTATCTTCAAATGAGGGCACAGCAACCTTGGTAACTACTCTGAGTACCTTGAATAAATGAACAGGTAGCCTCACCAGGCAGGCATGTCAGACTGATGCTCAGCCACGCTCCAGGAAAGTGGAAGGATGAACCCTGCGTGGCGTAGTGGGGAGATGTTAAACGTGTGCTCTTACAAACTTGAGGATTTGAACGAAAAAGAATGCAGTGGATATCAAGGTCTAAACACCATGCAAAAGCCCTCCTATCTGCCCATGTACACACACAATTTTATGTGGCTGGAATCAGTAGACACAATTATTTCTCAGTATTTTCCTCTGCATTTATATCATTCAGGCATGTTCTTGTAATTGCTATTTTCTAGGAATCTGATATATTCTCCAATTAACATAGCACTCATCCAGGCTATTGTGCTATAATTCACTGTCACAGTTCTGTTTTCTGGCCATTTGAAGAGTTTCAGACATTTGCAATTTAAAAATAACTATTGTGACCACAGTTACACAAATAACTTTCTAAACTTTGAATCACTGTACTGAGGAAGACTTGCTCCTAAATGTAGAATTACTGGACCAAAAGATGTGCAAAAGCTTGAGGCTGCTGTAATGGAGAGCTGGCTCGCTCTCAGGAGGATGGGACTGGTTTACAGTGTAGCTAAAAATATCCAGGAGTCCCTGTGGTTCTGAAGTGCAGCTGGCATTGGTGGCTTTTCCTCCAGAGTTTGTTAGTGAATGTATGATCATCTTAGAAGAGGCAGTCCCTCAGCCAAACACCTTCCCCGAGTTACAGGATGCAATTCTGTTTTCCTCCTGTGTAAACCACCCTTCTCACCCACTCCTCACCACACACTGCACTAAGGAGCTCTCTTCAGCTACTTCAGGAACTACTGGAAAAGAAGAACCATTCCTGAGGGCTGAGGGCCTAACTCAGTGGTAGGTCCTGCACACAGTGTGTGAGAGAGCCTAGCTTCCATCACACACACAGCAAAGGCAAACAAACAAAGCGTCTGACAACTTCTCCAGTGCACTCAGTCCTCGCCGGCTGCTTCCCTGCTCTGTCCAGTGCCTAGTCAGGGAGACGCGAATGGTCTTCCATTTCCAGGATCTGTGAAGGACCAGTTCTCCAAGGGGCTCCTAGTGCAAGCTGGACCTATGAGGAGAGCTACAGGTTTAGAAAGAAGGGGTGCATTTTCATAATTATGGGCTAGCCTCTGCTTATGTTAATGTGCACATATGGCTGCTACTTTAACAAATTAACCTCTTCCTCCTGATGTTTCTTTTCAGAGCTGGAGCTCAAGGCCTCCTGCATGCTAGCCATCTGATCTACTACTCATCTCCAGTCTTCCTCCTGATTTAACTTAGAAAAGGCAGGGCTGATTTTCTTAAAACTTCAGTGATCTTCTAGGGCAGATCTTCTGTTTCAGAAAATGCTCTTCTAATGGAAAATATAATGGAATCGTAGAACCTCTAGAAAGCTAGGAGTTGTTTTAAATTAATTTTTAATTGGCAGTCAATTATACACTTTATGGAGCCAATGTAATATGTTGGTACACGTAGAAATTGTGTCATGATTAATATAGATATATAGATTACCTCTGATTGCACACATTTATCATTTCTTTGTGATGAGGATGTCCAAACTCCTCTTGTTGCTGTTTTGATTTATATAATGTAATATTGTTAACTATAATCACCTTTCTGTGTAACAGTATTCCAGCTTATTCCTCCTACTAGCTGTGACTTTGTACCAGTTAGCAGGCCTTCGCTGCCCTTCTCCCTTCCTCCTCTCCCTAGCCTCTGCTAACCGCTCTTCTGCTCCCTACTTCTATGATCTGAGGTTTGAAGATTCTAAACATGAGTGAGACCATGCGGTACTTGTCATTTGTCATTCTGGGCCTAGCTTAGATCATTAACATTATATTCTCTCCAGATCTACCCATGTTCCCACAAGTGATGGATATATGTGTATCTGTGTGTACACATATATGTACTGTACTCCACAAAAAATAGTGCTCAGCAATAATAAAATATTGTCATTTGTGGCAACATGGGTAGATCTGAAGTAACTTGGCATCTTTGGGTTCCTGAGAAGACTAAGAATTCTTTTTTTGTAGGGCTCACTATTTTACCTAGGGGAGTCTTGAACTGCTAGGCTCAAGTAATCCTCCTGCCTCTGCCTTCTAAATAGCTGAGACTGCAAGCATATGCCACTACACCCCATACAAACTGAGAATTCAAATCACTTCACTGCAGAACCTCAGGTAAATCCCAAAGAGGGCTCCTGCTCAGAGCTCTCTCCATGGAGCTGCTTGCTCATGGTCTGCCTGAAACTGTGACTTCGACACCCCGATGTGAGTACGCTGGCTTCCAGACAAACCAAGAGGGAATGTGGCTGTGAGATGGAAGCATCAAGGTCAACATCAGTGACTTCCATAAAAAACCCCATCCTGAAAGGCAAACAATCCCACACATCTTTTGGCTACAGATAACCAAATAGTGCCTTTTTCATTTGACTTCCCTGCCCTGCTAAAACTTCTCTGTGCTAAAATCACCTGCCAGAGTTTTGCTAGACCGAAGATCTTAAGGATATTGTATTACTCAGCATTCCCCACAAATCCAGAACAAAGGGGATGTTGAGAGAAAAAAATAAACTGATTTTAGAGAAATGTCTCCCACAGTGTGGAAGTGGCAAGTCCAAAATCTGGAGGACAGGCTGGGGACCCAGAGAGGGGCAGTCATTTCCCACGGGGCCCAGAGGCAGCCTGCAGAATTTCCTCCTGCTTGTGCAGTGGGGTCTCCTGTTTTTCTCTTCAGACCTTCAGTTGATTGGATGAGATCGAGCCACACTATGCAGGTCGCCTCATCTCCTTTACTCAAAGTCTACTCAGTTAAATGTTAATAACATCTCCAAAACTCTTTTTAAAAAAATACTGAGACAGAGGCTCGCTATGTAGTTCAAGCTAGCCTCAAACTCCCAGGTATCCTCCTGCCGCAGCCTTCCAAATGCTGGGATTACAGGTACAAAAACCTCTTCACAGCAGCAGCATCCAGACTGGTGTTTGGCCAAAAACTGTGTACCGTGGGTAGACCAGTTGACACATAACATTAATCACCCTAGAAATTCATTCAGCATTGCCCAAGAGCTGCAAGGTTGCACCAGAGGGAAGGAATGACTAAACAGACCAGTGTTTTTACTTCCGTCTGTCCTGCCTCTTGTTGCTTTCGGAGGCAGATTGGATCAGTGCTTCTGGAAGAAGGTCTGAGTCCATTGGGATAGGGTGGTTCCAGAGGGTAATCTCAAATCTGGATCCTGTATTTGGAATTTGGATGATAAGAAAGTTGGCTCTAAGCACCCTCAGATCCTGAGATGTTTTCCTGAGCATTTTTAGAACAGGTCTGTAGTTCAGGTGCTCAGACTGGTCTGGACCCACTTCAGCCCCTTGAACTCTGAAGACATCATCAGGTGAAATGACCCACAGAGGAGCTAAAAGCAACAGATGAAGCCCAGGATTCACAGAACACAACTGCAAAATCTCTCATGGAGACCAGAAGAGCCCAGACCCAAAGCAAATGTCTAGAATTGTACACTGGCAACATGGCTGTAGACTGGGTGTTGCTGGCTTCCTTCTCCTATGCACATGCAGAATCCTGGCACCCAGTTGTTCCGATGCCAGAAAAGTTCCTGTCTCCCTCTGTCCTCTTCTCTGATCAAGCCCTGTTTACATTCCACAGCTAACTTGCTCCATGTCCAACAGATGCTACAGTTTGCATCATTTCCCGAAGAAAGAACCACCTGCCAGATGCGTTAGTCATCCCCCAGGCATCGCCCACAGCCTGCAGGTGCCAAACCTCAGTGTCTCCTAAGTCTTCTCACTTCTGAGTTTTGACTATCAAAGCTTGATATGCAGCCATCATCTAGGCCACCAATCCTTCAAGTGATAACTCTTGGACCAGCCCTAAATGTCTAGCTCATTCTGTGCAAGGTGCCTCCACCAACCCACAGTTAACCAGACAGCCCCAGACAACTTCCAGGAGCTGGTTCTGGATGCAACTCAGGCTTCAGCATGTTGGCACACACACACACACACACACACACACACACACACACATGCACACGCACACGCACACGCACACACACAAACACATACACACACACAAACACACATACATACAGTTATATCTAAGAATGCAGAAATAACTAGAATTGTGAGCTTTAGGGCCAACCCAGTTGAATCTGTTGCTTCTGACTGTATGAGTCTCTATTTAAGAAAATCTTTCTACAAATGCCACTGACACCCACATAGAAACCAGACTCCAGAACAGAAAGGCATTGTCACTCATCACTGATAAGGTGTATACTCAACCTCCTGTCTCTGGATGGAACTGGCTGTACTGATTCACCCCACATTCATAAGGGAGACCCTTTCTAAATGATAGCTATGAAACATTTGTCTCTTATGCACAAATATAAACTATAAGAATAAAAGACCTATTTTAATTAAACATAATAAAAGGTGAATTTAGAAGGGCAGATAGAGCTAGGGCTCTCTAACCAGCAATGAGTTAGAGTCAGAAAGTTTCTCTCCTTTTTCTTTTATTTCTTTTTCTTTCCTAGTACTAAAGACTTAACCATTGGCCTTCTCATTGAACTATATCCTCATTCCCTTTTTTTACTTTGAGACAGAGTTTGCTAAGTCATTAAGTTGCTTGGGTTGAGCTCAAACATGAGATCCTACTGCCTCAGCCTTCCAGAGCTGTTGAGATTACAAACATCTACTGATAGGCCCAGCTGTGTTTGTTTTGCTTTGGTGCAATTCTGGGGATTGAATCCAAGATCTTGTGCATGTAAAGCAAGCACCCCTCTACAGCCCCAGAAGGGATCTTACAGAGCATCTAGCATTTCAGTTTTACAGTATATCCTGAGAAACTGTCATGGGAGAGATAAACCTTAGCTCCTACTGGTCCATAAGGAGCACTTGAAAAGTTTTATAAAAACAAGCCTGCAAAGGACCAGGGGTTTAGCTCAGTGGTTCCGGCATCTGCCTGGCAAGGGCAAGGTTCCAAATTTAATCTCCAGTACCACATATCCAGATACCAGGCATTGTGGCTCCCGCCTGTAATCCCAGCACTTGGAAGACAAAGGTAGGAGAATTGTCAAGAGTTCAAGGCCAGCCTGGGCCACAGTAAGTTCAGGGCCAGCTTGAACTACAAGGCAAGACTCTGACTCAGAAAACTAAAACAAACAAACAAACCAAGGCTGCAGAGAAAGAAACCACCAACAGAGGGAAGAAACAAATCACACAGTGGAAAAAAAAATTTTTTACCAGCTATTCAGATAAAGGACTATTATCTAGAATATAAAAAGAACACACACACACAAAACATCAAACTCCCCATGTCAAGAACTGCAGATGTACTTGGGGACTTAGCTCTTGTCTTCATCTCTGGTGGCAGCAAGGACTCCAGTGCTGTGATGCTCCAGGAAAGAACTACACCAGGATCTTCATCTACAGGGACTATTTCAGACATCTTCCCTGCCCTACAGGATCTTCAACTACAAGGATTATTGCTGGCATCTGCCCAGCACAATGGATAATTCATCTACATAATTGCCAGCATTTTTCCTGCCTAATGCATGCTGAGATTGCAAGCATGAGAGCTCGGTACCAAATAAAATGTGACGAGCTCGGGTATTTCATCTTTCACTGTCCAGAGTGGCATGGGGCAAGCCCAGTCTCAGCTTCTTCTCTAGGTCTCATTGTCTGCCTCTGTGTTGGTTATTTTGCCTTGTGTTGTCAGCTCATGGAGGACTGGGGCTTGCTGCAAGGGTTCTGGTTGCATCCTCTTCCCATTTCTCATACCTCCAAACTTAAAGACCCAGTGCAAAAACAGGCATCTGAAATAAAGACATTTCTCAGGTGAAGAATTAGAAGTGACAAGTAAATAAATGAAAAAGATATTCGGGGGAGAAAGAAACCCTTCTCCACTGCTGGTGGAGATGTAGACTGGTGCAACCACTGTGGAGATCAGTGCCAGGGTCTCACCCCTGGGTATGGCGGTGTCAACCAGGCAGAGCAATGGGATGACCAAGCCGAGGGGCTAGGATGAGAAATAAGTAAAGACAGGACAGCGGGACTTGGAAGGGCTCATCAGTCAATACCAAATGAACGCCACATTTAACAGCCTTCTTTTATACATTTCTTAAGTACCGCCCTTGAGCCGACTAGCTTCATTCACGTGTACAGAAAAGAAAAAAGTTGGTGAAAGAACTGGTGGGTGGGGTGCGCTGACAATATTCTTAATTTAATCTGGCACAAGGGTGTGTAAAGGTTCTTAGTTTAATCTGGTATGAGGGTGTGTAAAGGTTCTTAGTTTAATCTGGTATGAGGGTGTTTAAAGGTTCTTAGTTTAATCTGGCAAGGACAGTAATTATCCTTGAGGAAAGTAGACAATGTTGGGCTCTGATCCAGAAATCAAGTCAACTTTTTCTCTTCTGCATGGGCAGCCATGACACTGTAGGAAACGGCTCCCAACAGATCAGTTTGGATATTCCTCAAAAAACTAAAACTAGGGCTGGGGAGTTAGCTCAGCGGTTCTGGCGCCTGTCTTGCAAGCGGAAGGGGCCGGGTTTGATTCCTCAGTATCCACATACAATACTGGGTGTGGAGACTCACACCCAGCAGCAACCAGTACCACATACCACAGTGCTGGGCATGGTGGCTCACGCCTGTAATCCCAGCACTCAGGAGGCAGAGGCAGGAGGATTGCTGTGATGTGAGTTTGAGGCTGAACTCAGGGCCAGCCTGAACCACAAAGTGAGACCCTGTCTCAAAAAACCTAAAAAAAAAACCAAAAAAACCCTAAAACTAGAGGCTCCATTCAACCCAGCTATACACTTTCTTGGTATGTTCCCAAAAGAATTAAAAGCATCATAACACAGTGACACATGCACACCCATGTTTATAGCAGCTCAGTTTGTATTAGCTAAATCTTGAGATCAGCCCAAATGTCCATCAACTGGCAAGTGAATAAAGATGTGATGTCTTTTATAAAATGGAGTACTACCTTCCCATAAAGAAGAATGAGTTTTACAGCTAAAAAGATGGAACTTGAGACTATACTCTTAAGTGAAATAAATTGGACACACATGTTTAAATCCCAAATTGTTTCTGTGTTTTGAGAACTGAATATGGAAACAAGGATGGAAACGTATAATGGATGTTGGAAATATGAGAAGGGGAACAAGGGAAGAGAGAGGGAGAAAGGGAGGAAGCAGAAGAAAAGTGAAAAATCAAAGGAAAAATTGGAAACAGCTTTTATACTTAGGAAGGGGAGAGTGCTTAAGACAGAAATGGGATAAAATAAAATAAAATTTATTTTAAAAAACAATAATAAAATTTTTTTAAAAACAAGGCTTATCCCAGAAACACTTGGATCTAGGATACAGGAATCTGCATTTTTAAAGTCCCCTAGGAGATTCTGTAATCAGTTTGGGAGCCTGGTTCAAACAGCCCTGATGTGGCAAAAGGCCAAGGTTTTGCATCAGCAGATTCAGTAAGTGAATGAGAAAGTCAAGGCTAAATGCAGGTCCACAAAGTCCCAACTCAGCATTGTATCTAGGGAGATTAAGTCCCTCTCCCAAGCTGGAAGGACATATGTTTTAGGTTGCACCCCCAAAAAGCATTCTTCTTCTAATTTATCAGGAACTCCCACATGTAGCATCTGAACTCATGCTCCAAAAGAGTCTTTTTAGTTGTTTGTGAGGCAGACTTTGCTAACTGAAAAATTAGTTGCTAAAATCAAGTGTGATAATGGAGAATTCTGAGATTTGCTCGTTTGTTTGTTTGTTTGTTTGTTTGACAGAGTCTCGCTATTGTGGTCCAGGCTGGTCAAACTCCTAGACTCAAGCCATCTTCAGCCTCTTGAGTAACTAGAACTATAGAAGCTGCACCCAGCTTAAACTTTCCTTTTGTAAAAATACTGTTAAAATTTTCTTCCATTTCTCCAATCCAGTAAGTGTTCGAGTTACAAACATTCAAGTTGTGAACTTTCACAGAAGCCAATGGACCTTGCATTGGGATCATTCATAGATACTAACAAACCACCAAAGTACCTTACACATCTGCAGGACATCATCATGGTTGTGCTGCTGTGTGCTCACTGTGTTCACATGTAAAAATTGTTTATTACAGTGTCTGTGCATTTGGGCTTGGTTTTTTTTAATGCTTTGCATTGTATATTTGTGTCACAAATGTATATAAGACTCAGTATGATAAACTCAATGAGTCTACCTTATGAGCATTCTTCCCTGGAAGGGAACTAGTTCCTAAATCGGGGCCTTAGTGTACAGTTAATGAGCAACACCTTTTACATGTCAGTCACCCTGGCCATGTCTCTGAGGATGCAGCTCCGTAATAGAGCAAAAAGGGAGAAAGAAAGAAAGGAAAAAAGAGAAGAGGAATGAAATGAAAAGAAAAATCAGACACACACATGCTGCAAGGAGCACACAGGCTGGAGATGAAATGTCAGATGAAATGAAGGCTGTGGGGCCCACACCTTGGGAAGAGGCAGAGCGCGGAACACTTGCACAGGGAGACAGTGAGTCTGGGCACACTGGGCCTGATTCCAAATCATGTCCAGCCCTAGGAGAAGGGAAAGTCACAATGCTCTTATGCTTTTGTTTATGTTGTATTTTGTTTTCCTGAGGTACTCGGTATTAAACCCAGGTCTTTGCCCTGAGTTATATCCCCAGGCCTTTTTTTATTATGAGACAGGGTTTTCTTAAGTTGCTAATTTGCCTCAGTTGGGTTCAAACTTGTAGTCTTCTTGCTTCTGCCTCCCAGAGTGCTGTGATTAAAGGTGTAAGGTATGTGCTTTCTTTTAGATCTTCGTGTTCGTTGCTCTTTTGTACTGATGATTGTCAGAGTGTTTTTGTTATTCATTTTCTTGATTTTCTTTTTCTTGTTTATGTTTGCTTGCTAAGGGTTTGTCTTTCATCCAAGCTGTCTTCTGCTCAGTCAGAAAGGAAATACTCACTCGAAGTTGTGAATTCTGGAGGTGGTCTATAAATTCCTGGTGCCTGAGTAACAAGGTGGCCCGGCAGAACAATGATGTATGTCATCCGTAGGCCCCAAGCCCCGCTGTTGTAGGATGTGCGCCCTCTGCTGTTACCTTACTGAGCATTGGTTTTGAGACCACCGAAGCCCTGCAGTTCTCAGAGCCAAGAATCTCTGAATCATTTCTAAGAATCTTCAGTCTAAAGTTACTAGCAGAGAGATCTTCTGTCTTGCTGTTCTTGAAGAATGCATTCAGTCAAGATACAGAAAAACATAGTAAAAGTAAAATCAGAGTTAATTGCATGCAATGTGAAAACAGAGCAAAATGAAAGTACACCCTTCAAGATGAAAGTACACCCTTGCTATAGAAGACAGGCAGAAGCCAAGACTAGTTTGGACATTTTTATATATATGAGACAGTGACCATTGGGCTTAAGGAGCTGGGTGATTATCATTGTTTTCTTTTTCTGGTGACCATGCTCATCAACATTTCATCTTAGAACATACTGTTATGAAACATCTTCTTGGTTTTCTCTAAATGGCCAGTGCTTCCCTTGAAGCCACTGCCAGTGTGTATGTGGGGGTAACCTTTTATTTTTTTCACTATTCAGATAGAAGCCCGGGCCTTTGTACTAAGTTATGTCCCCAGCCCTTTTAAAATTCTTCTTTTGAGTTCAGGTGTCACTAAATTGCCCATGCTCGGCTCAGACTGGTAGTTCTCCTGCCTGGACTCCCAGAGTGCTGGGAAGGAAAGATGTAGTGAATGTGTTTTTTCTTCGTTGGCCTAGCAACCTGCAGGAGCTTAGGTAATGTCCCCAGATGTGCCTGCCAAAGGACAGCAGTAAAGGATTCATGCCTAAAGCATGACAGGAAGGACAGTGGCCAGAATCGACAAATAAAAATACCAGACACCCAGTTAAATGTGTATTTCAGTTAAGCAATGTATAATATTTTTAGTATAAGTGGATCTGTAATACTTGAGACACACTTAAAAAATTATCTACTGTTTATCTGAACTGCAGCTCCAACAGGACACCTTGGGTGTTTTGTTGGACAACCCCAAAAGGGGAAAAAGAGAAGTGAGAATGAGGAGGAAAGCCAGCCCAGAAGCCACGGGTTTGAATGTACTGCTGCTGACTGAAACGTGGCAGCAGCTGAGCCATTAGCCCTGAGAGGAAGCCCAGGCCCACTGAAGCCCCAGAACAGGCCTCCCATGTCCAGCCCTATTGTAATTGAACTGATTGCAGGGCTGACCTAAATCCTCCCACCTTTTAATTCAAATTCTTGTCAAAGAAGAAACTGAACAGAACTTCAGCCAAATACTTAGTATTTCACTGTCCTTCAAGCCTCCCTAGTTAAATCCCACTTCTCCTATAACTGCACAGTTAGTCCCGCTCTGTACAAAGGCAGCTGAGCCTGCTTTTCTGATTCTGCCTGTTTCCCAAGCTGTAATCATGCTGGCCACCTGCTGAGGAACACACGTTGTGTGGCTTTTTTTCCTCAGGGGATATTTTGACAGCTACCTAAGATTGCCCATAAATGTACCAAGTGGTTTTCTCTTGCGTGGATCTGAACAGGACATCCTGTGGTTGAGAGAAGCCTTTCCAATTTTTAGCTTCCCAGCACCCAGACTCATGCTGGGGACCAGTCTAGCACACCCCACCTGTGCCAATGGGGCCTACACCACCCACCAGATCTCAGGTGGACTTACCTGTAAGGTTTACAGCCAAGCAGCTGCCAGCTCCCTCCCAATTCTTCCTGACAGGAATGTACCTCATTTTTTAACTTGTTTTCATTTCTCAGGTTTGTTTGTAAACAAAATGCCTGACATATTCAGTCAAGTTTTTAACTCTTCACTGGGCAATGGTGTGGCCCTCCCTCCTGTGCCCATCTAGACAGCAAGAACCAGAAAAAATGTCAGCAGGGTAGGGGGCTGTGCCCTCTCTCCCTCCATCTCTCTCTCTCTCTCTGTCAGTAACAACTGCAGGATAGATCCATTCACAGAGTTACACCAATTAATTCATGTTGCCTTCAAATAGTGGTTAACACGGATGACTATTGGCAGTACATCCCAGGCAAAGAAAATGACAGCCAAGATAGTGATGTGATCGCTGTCTGTCCCTGGTTCGTATGGAACCTGGATGCCAACATATCAAGATCATTCTTCTAATGCACCCAGAAACTTGTCCTGTCCTGTCCTGTCCTGCAATCTTACAAGGGATAGATTAAGCATGAAACTAGGAAGGAGGCACAACTGCATTAACATCACTGGCAAAAGGAACTAAGACATCAAATTCTACTTGATTAACTGGCATCATTTAAAAGTGACAGCCCGCCATGCTATGAATAAGAGCTCTTCTTTGTGGACAAGGTGGGCCACTGTTTTGTGACAAGGTTTTCTTTCTAGAGCCCCCTTCTTCCCTCTGGTTCTTGGAACACCTCAGTTCACTCTGGAAACACTGGGTAAATACTCATTTATAGAGGGGCAGTGAAGGCAGGGAGACATCTAGTCGCTAACAGACTGGGTGGAGAACAGAGTATCATTTGCCTTTTCTCTAGTTTTGTCTTAAAGGCTCTTGGGGGAGGGGCAGTAGGAACTGAACCCAGGGCCTCTCACACACTAGGCAAACACTCCACTATTCAAAGACATTATCAGCTCAAAGGTTCTTGATAGAGAAAATAAATTATATATGAAATAGTCTCAAAGGAATTGGGATACTAAATTCCTTATGGCAGAGCAGCTGCCCCCCTCATTTAGAGTATCTACTCACCAACAGGAAGCAGCACCGGAAATGAGATGCAGACAGGAATAGCAGCCACTGAGCTAAGTCTGAGCATCAAGAGAGCTCGAGATTTGTGCTGGAGACTCCCTCATCTTCTCACCCTGCTGTTCCCATCGCTCACTCCCATCCTCTAAGGCTCCCCAAAGCATGGGAAACAGGAGTAGCTGCTCCCTGATGGAGCCTGTCTGCTCAGCTCTCATTCATCCACTCTCCACTCCGATCTCTTGGCAGGAGCCAGTCCCGCCTCAATTGACCCAGCCTTCAAACTGCACTGTACTGCTTTTCTCTCCATTTTCCCCCATCCCTCCTTTGTTAGAACCTCATTGCTTGCTTTGCTCCCCTTGAGCCCTCAGACCGCCCTGCATACCCAGGAGCCCAGGGCTGGACCGGACGCAGAGATGTGTGGTACTTGTGTCCTGACCAGAGGAATCTGTCTGGTTGAAATCTCTTTTGGGGTGGGTACTGGAGTGGTGCTGTTCATGCATCACAAGGCCCCAGTTCACAATCCAGGAATAAATAAATAAATAAATCCAGGAATAAGTATCTGCCTGGGCCTTACAACTCCAGAGAGTGTGACAGGCAGTGACTAAGAGTGTGTAACTCACTCATGAGAAGAGGCAAAGTCCTGCCATGTTAGCAAGTACATCTGTGTGAACCATATATAAATGCCAGGAGCAATCCTGTTTGGAAAAATTAATTGGACAATTGGAACTATGACAGGGCTGAGCGTTCCTGCTTGCAGACCAGCTATGACATAGCTGGACCTGAGGACCTGACTCTATATCTTCATTTCCGGAAACAACAAAGACCCCAGTGCTGTGATGCTCCAGGGCAGAACTATACCGGTTATAGTCCACTATACCACTATACTATACCCTTCATCTACATAATTCCACATTGTTTAGGATGTACAAACATTCTGCCATCTGAATGACCTGTTACATTTGTTACTCCTGAGATATCAAAACAACTGCATTCTGAGTTGTCTATTACATCGCTTGCTCCCCATGGTCTGAAGAAAAGGTGTGGCAAGCTTGAGTCTGCTGTCTTTGCTGCCCAGCGTAGTATGGATCAGGCCTAGCCTCAGTTTCTTCACTAAGTCTCATTTCTGTTTATTTATTAATTATTTGCCCTGTGCCATCAGGCTCATAGGAGACTACAGCTTAACTGCAAATGTTCTAATTACATTCCCTTCCCCTTTTCCTACATATTAATATGTTAGAACCAAGTAAGGAAGAAGTGAGTCCTACGGAGAAAACCTATTTTTATCCTATGATTAAAAACAAAAATTAAAGCACATCAGAATATAGTCTTCTTCTTTTGCCATCGCCTATTATAAGGACAGGGGTAAGCAGGTACAGTGGCTTGTGCCTATGCTCCCAGTTGTTGGGAAGCTGAGATGAAAGGATCGTGTGAGTCCAGGAATTTGGGGCCAGCCTGGGCAATATAGTGAGACCCTGTCTCATTTTTTAAAAAAAAGAGGAAAATGGTGATTTTCTGGAAAAGCATCTTATTATGGAGGGCAGGAAGAAGAGGAGATGAAAGACAAAGGGTACAAAGTCACAATTGGATGAATGTTTCTAGAGACCTAAGTGCAACATGAGGGCCAGAACCGTGTGCTGCATTCAGGAAACTGCTAAGAGTAGATTTAGGGCTCTTACCAAAAAAACTCAGTTGACTACAGTGATTTGCTATAAACATCAAAACATCATGCTGTGCACCTTCATTAACAGTGTACATCTTCACACCTGAAGACACACAGAAGAGACATGGGATCCTAAAGTGCCCAGAAGAACTACATCTTGGAGGAGCTGTGCCCTCAGGGAGAGAAAGAGAGTCCCAAGGCAAACCCCACCGTCCCACTGAAGCCCCTCGAGGGGCACTGAGTGCTTCTGCAGATGCCACTGCTTGCTCTGCTCGTGGTCTGCACCAGCCCCAGCAAGATCCTTGCCACCATGTATGAGTCACTTTCTGAACAGCAGGTTTCTTTCTGCAGGACGTTCATATGCCAGTCTAGGGATTTCCTATCATGAAGAAATGAGGAAATAACAGGCATGCGAGGCAACAGCCGGGTGTTTTGTTTCCCT
>PVIR01024598.1:0-25783 GCA_004026965.1 Petromus typicus | reverse complement strand
TCACTTTGTAGTTCAGGCTGGCCCTGAGCTCAGCCTCAAACTCATCACAGCAATCCTCCTGCCTCTGCCTCCCGAGTGCTGGGATTACAGGCGTGAGCCACCATGCCTGGCACGGTGGTATGTGGTACTGGTTGCTGCTGGGTGTGAGTTTCCACACCCAGTATAGGTATGTGGTTACCGAGATCAAACTCAGGTCCTTGCACTTGCAAGACAGGCGCCGGAACCACTGAGCTAAATCCCCGGCCCGATGCTTCAGTCTCTTATGTAAAAAATGTATAACTTAACTCAGAAAATGTGAAGACTAAAGAAGAAAAAACTTAAATAGTACAGCATGTAGGAAACATTTAACATGTGCAAATGCTGTGTCCTTGTAGCTCTGGCTTCATTTCAGTGCATAGCCACTGCAGCAGTTATCTGAACAGTGACTGACTTTGAGAAAACTTGAATTGTGGTCAGGGAGTAACTTCTGAGTGCCACCTGGAGGGAGTGGGATTTCAGTGTCTTGAAGAAATGGCAGGATAGTCCAAATATTTGTGTGAAAAATTTTTCTAGGCTGGGAAGCAGCATATACAAATTTAGGTTGTTCTGAGAGTAGCAGAGACTTATCAGTTTACAAAGCTGAGGTCTTGGCCTCAATAGTTCTCAACCCCTGAAGAAAACCACCTTTCCAGTAGACGCATAAAGGCAGGCAACCTTAGAGCAGCCCTGGATACAAAGGAACCCCTAAGTAATTGGAAATGCAATCGAAAGGTTATAGCAAAAATTTACAATATGCTATTATTAAATATATGTGAAAGCAAAGCAGAATACTTCCCCAACCCAAAAACCCCACAAAGGTAAAAGAGAAAAATGATTACTAGTGGGTAGTCATGAAGCCAGTCTGGGATGTGAAGCAGAGGCTGGCTCAGAGCTTGAAGAGTTAGAAAAAACCTCCCTCTTCTGTAGGGCTGAGCTGGCAGACCCGCTGCCCCTACACGTGTCCTCAGAGTATGCAGCAACTGGTCCTCAAATCAGAGGGCCTGGTGGCACCATTTATCATGCAGGTTCACCCCACATCCACCTGGTAACAGGGCTGGCCATCTGCGCTAACTAATATACCTTATTGAGAGGGAGGATAAATACCTCCAATCTTTATGACAAAGGATAAATTTTATTGTTTTCATATTTGGGATTGTAACCATGGCCTCTGCGCTGAACTGTGTCCTCTGTAGTATGTTTTATTTTGAAACAATGTTCTCATAAATTTCTAAATTTTCTGGGCTGGGATGAAATTTCTAATCCAGCTCCCATCTCCCTGCCTTCTGGGATTATGGGCTGTGCCACCATGCCCAGCTGACAAGAGGTAGTTTGTACCTTGCAACAGGCATCTGCCCGACATTGAATTCTTAGGTTCCCTCAGAAGCTGAGAGTAGAGCTGTTGCCTCTCTTCCTAGAATATTGCAAAAATATGGATGTTGAAACTTGAAAAAGGCTGTAGACTCATTCAATCCCTGTGGAGATCAGTTTGGAGATTCCTCAAAAAGTTAGGATTGGAGGTCCCATTTGACCCAGCCATTGCTCTGCTAGGTATATACACAAAAGAATTAAAAGACTCATATCTCAGTGACATATGTGCACCCATGTTTATAGCAGCTCAGTTTGTGATTGCTACATCTTGGAAACAACACAAATGTCCATCAACTAGAGACTGAATAAAAATCTGTGGTTCTTCTACAGAATGGAGTATTACTCTGCCATAAAAATTGATAAGTTTGAATCATTTATACTTAAATGGACATACCTTGAGGATATCCTCATAAGTGAAATAGGTCACAGATAGGTAAATATCACATCTTTTCTCTGGTATGAGAAAATAAAGATGTAAATGAGTTCTATAATTGTATGTTATATATTGTGAAGTAGAAAATACTCAAAGTGAAACAGGGTGAAGGGGGAAAATAATGAGATTATAACAAAAAAAAGGAAACAAATTTGATGTATATGGAGGGGTGGTAGGGTGGATAGGGCTATGGGAAAAAATGAGAATTAAGTTGTGTCTTATAATGGTACAAATTCCCATTGTGGAGTGCAATCATGATGTGTATATGTAATGTACCAATAAAGATTTCAGTAAAAAAATAAAACAAAACAAAACAAAAACTTGAAAAGACAGTCCTGATTCTTGTGGGCACCATAAAGTGGACAAGAGATCCACCCAGCTTTGGAAATGATCTATATACATTTCAAGGAAGCACGGGAAGAATTCAAAATAACAAGTTATCTAGAAGAAGTACTCTAGCAATGAGGGGCTCTGTTCCATTATATTCAGCAAGAACACTTAGACTTTGATAAAATCTCCCCAATACACATTTCCTGAGGAGAACCAAGTAAATGAATTAATAATATCACTGGCATAAACATTCTAGACAGCTGGGGGTTTTATGTGTTCAGTTGATTCTACATCTCCAGTACACAGTAACAAACCTGGGTCAGCCTAGTCGATCAGGCTTCTGGTTGTAAATTCATTGCTCTTGACGTTGTAAAGCCAATGGGACCATTTCTCAGGGCTTAGAGAGTAGCTAAGAAAATAATTTGGGTGAAGAGATCCTGAGTGGGAATTTGATAAACAGACTGACCAGTCTGGATTAGATTCCAGATCTCACTTTTGATTGGCTGTGTGATCTCAGGTGAATAACTAACCCATCTGTTCTTCAGATTGTTTTTGAGCACTTTGTCATTAATGCTTGTATCAAAAGCAGTTTTATCCTTGGGCCAGAGGTTTAGCTCAGTGGTTCCGGCGCCTGTCTTGCAAGTGCAAGGACCCAGGTTGGATCCTCGGTAACCACATACCATACTGGGCGTGGAGACTCACGCCCAGCAACAATCAGTACCACATACCACAGTGCCGGGTGTGGTGGCTCACGTCTGTAATCCCAGCACTCGGGAGGCAGAGGCAGGAGGATTGCTGTGGTGTGAATTTGAGGCTGAGCTCAGGGCCAGCCTGAACCACAAAGCGAGACCCTGTCTCAAAAAAAATCAGTTTTACCCACTAAATTAGGTCTCACAGACATATTAAATTTTCTTGGCATTGGCTCAGGATATCAACAAAGATATACATTTGATGGATCTCATGTGGAAAGCCCTGAGAGAGTGCTGGGCAGAGTAGCAGCTCTGTAAATGTCAGCTCCTTTCTCTGCAAGGAAGTGAGTCAGGTCTGGCAGTGGCTGCATTTGTTTTCATCTTTGTGGTAGGGAAGGAGAGGGGGTGATTGCAAGGCCCCCTGAGCTGCTGACATTTTCATTGTTGCCAGGTTAGTACTGGAACCACTCCAAAGGCAGACCGGTGCCTAGAATATGAAAGGAAAACATTTGCCTTTAAGGCCATTGTCCTAAATGTCAAGGGAGCAGCATGCTCTTCTGTGTCCCTGTTTTCCATTGATTAGACAGCCGGCCTGAGACTGTGCACTAGCTTTACAGATATAGAAGTCGTGGATATAATCCCATGCATAATGTGGAACAAATGCTTTTCCCCATGAGCCCCCTTTTTCCTCCTCTACACAATGGTGTTTGACACTTGCTGGATGAGCTGAGCCTCCCCACAGCTCCAGAGAGAGGCAAGCAGAGAGAGAGGGTTATGGCAGAGTCACACCAGCAGAGATCTACTCTGAGGATGGACAGAAAGAGGCCTGGCCTCAATGACTCAGTGAGGAAGCCATCACTTTCTGGCCCAAAAGGCCCTTCACACCCTGTGCTGCCTGTGACTTTCATTTATGGGTTGAACGCAACTGAGCATGGGCATGAGCTGCTCATGTACACAACGCTGGAAGCCCCGGAGAGAAAGCAGGCCCAGGATGAACTTCCTGACAAGGACTTCCTTTACTGCATAACGATGCATTATCTTAATGGAACTCAAAAGCTTCATTTTAATAACATTTTACAATAGCACATTGGTTAACACAGTAAATACAGAGCCACGTTAGGCAAAAGGTACCACGCCAGGCTCTGTGAATGGTACTTTAGGGTTAGAGGATGAAAAGGTGTTTGATAGGATGTGTATCGTGTTCTGATAACAATAAGTGAAAGTGAGGATGGGGACAGCAGGGCAGTGATGGTGGTGACTATGACGGTGGTGACCATGATACGGTGGTGACCAGGGTGGTGAATGATATGAATTCTTCATTTCTCTTTCTGGTGCTTTAAAAAGACCATGACTTGGAAAGTGAGAGCAGCTCTCCAAACTCATGGCTGCTGAGAAAAGGAACACAGGGAGCACACAGGGAGTCGGCCTCCTTCAAAGTCCACTGTGTCCTGCTTCCTGGTGCTCCAGCACCTTCATGCCCTTCCCGCGCCCCACTCCCCCCAAAACCTGCACTGCCAGATCACAGATATGCCTGATCTGCTGCTTTCTCATTCATTTGTGAATCACTCGGTGCCCTCCTTGCTCTTCTCCTCTCCCTAGACCATCGAGCTCCCCCCTTCCCCCCCAGTTAGCCCATGTTCTGTGTCTGCTGCCATCATCCCTGGAGCACAAAGGTAACTTTGTAAGGGACTGCTGAAAGACAGAAGGCTGGCTGGATGGACTGACAGATGGATGGTGAAGGCAGGGTCTTGAGTTTTGTTTTCCTTTTGCAGTACAGCTCTAGTTAAATGTCCATTGACTTTTCTTTCTTTTTCTTTTTTTTTGCAAGGGAAGCCCAGGAGAGCGGGGTGCTGATGGTGAGGTTGGACAGAAAGGTGATCAGGTAAGGAGGAATTTCCTTTATAGAGCCTTGCTCACCTGGCATATAGATTCCTGCTCCTCCTCTGCCGCTCCTGCCCTCTGTTCTGAAGCCAGCCCTGGCCTCTTTTTTGCCTGAAGTCAGAACATCTTATTCTTGGTTCCCATCTCATTCGCTCTGACTCAGGCCACTCCACTCTTTCCCCAGGCGTCCAAGGACACACCTCTTCCCCTTCTCTTTGATTTTGTTTCTGTTGCCTGACTCTTGGTCACTGAAGGGTCGTCCTTCCTCCCTAGTGTCGAGTCTTGAGTGCCTTCTGTGTGGCACACATGGACCCATTTGAAATGACTCCTGGCTCTGAGTAGTGCCACTAGGCCTCTGGGCACTCTTGTAATGAGTGTCGAGAAGGCAGCAGAGCTGACGTGCGATCTTTCTGTGCATCTGTTACCCTTGCCCTGGAGTGGTCTGTGGGTTCTGGTGCAGTGGCCCCACTGTGGTTACAGCAGCTGCTCTGCTTCTCCCCTGTGGCTGCCATCTCTTCACTCTTCCCGTTGCTCATTTTCTCACTCAGCAGCTCTCCTTGATGACTTCCTCTTTGCTCTGAATCTCAAGTCCACTGCTCACTGTAAGCCAGTTTCATGCCGGGCACTCCCAGCTTGAGACACAGAAGAGGCACAGAGAGCCACTGACCTCAGGGTGGCCTCAGCACAGGGAGGACAAGGTGCTGACTTCAGCCACCGTCACAGAGACAGGCCTGGGCTCAGGTCCCTGCAGAGTGTTCAGTGAGCATCACTTTGTGCTTGGGAGCATGTGATGTGAGAGCGCACTCAGTGCTGGGCATAACAGCACGTGTTCTCCTGGGGCAGGATGCGGAGGGGGAGGGCAGGGAAATATCTTCTTTTTGGCAAGTTGCTTGGTTTTGTAACCATACTAGACCACATACTAAATGCCACATACTGCACTGTAGTTTGGCTCATTCTGTAGTGCACAGGAGACTTCTGTCTGCGTGGAGAAATGGATAGCTTCCTTAAATTATTGTAATAGTACCATTATGTCAATTTCATGATTAAAATTTTAAAATCTTGTTTTTATTAACAATGTATAACTAAATCTACCTGTTTATGTTTATGGGTCTGTATGCAAAAAGATAAATATGTCCATATAACTAGATAGATAGATAGATAGATACATAGATACATAGATACATAGATAGATAGATGTAGACTGACCCCTGGCTGTCCATTTTCAAGACTTCTATATCCATGTATATTTAGAAAATTTTAGAAATCTTTGTACTACCCAGGTA
Organism: Petromus typicus; assembly: GCA_004026965.1. Lineage (NCBI taxonomy): Eukaryota > Metazoa > Chordata > Mammalia > Rodentia > Petromuridae > Petromus > Petromus typicus. The sequence continues at coordinate 19,781 of PVIR01024598.1, read as the reverse complement.
TTCCCCTTTTTGTTATCTTCTAGAAAGAATTCAAAACATCATACTACAGTAATATATGCACATCTATGTTTATGGCAGCACAGATTTTAATAGCTAAAATTTGGAAACAGCTCAAATGCACATCAAATGATGAATGGGTAAATTATACATATATATATAGTGGAGTATTACTCTGCCATAATGAAAGAAAAAGGAGACATTTCTAGGTAAAGAGATAGCACTTGAGATCATGCTTTTAAGAAATAAAAACCCAACACAAGTGTTCACATATTGCCTTGTTTTCCTGGTGTGAGGAGCCCAAAGTGTAAATAAGGATCACAACATATAATAGATATGGGGAAATGGGAAGGAAATGTTTAAATGGGAAGAGGGACAAGAAAGGAGGAGCGGGGGAGGGGGAGGAAAGAAAAAGAGTAGAAGGGAAAAGTGGAAGCAATTTTTGGTAAATGAGGAGGGAAAGAGGGATTGAGGTGAGGGGAAGGGCCTGGGGGAGAAAGAATCAGGATAGATATGGACAGGTGCAGGTATCCTACGGTGAATGTGATCGTTATGTCGATCTAAAATGTACCAATAAGATTATTTTTTACATGAAGCTTTCTGTGTCTGCCTCTGTCTTACACGGTGGCCCACCTTCATGCTGTAGAGAGCTCTTCTTTACACTGAGCATGTTCAAATCCCTCCCACAATAGTATATTTTTTGTGTCATTTATATTGTATTAGGTATGATAAGCAATGTGGAGGTGGTTTAAACTGCATGCAAAGATACATACAAATTAAATAAGAATATTATATCATTTCAAAATGCAATTTGAGCATCTCAGAATTGTGGTATCTATGGAGGGGTACTAAAACTTCCTCCTTGAAAATACTGAGAAACAAATGGGTATATACATACATGCATACATACATGCATACAAACATACATACATATTGTGTTTGTGTGTGAACTATTTGTGTTTAATTTTCTTTTATAGAATGCTACAAATGTATCTACAAAGCAGAGACTGTAATAAAATAAGCCCCCAGGAGCCCAGCACCAGCCATATCGGTTCCAGATATTGTAGCCACTTCTCCCGTGTATATTCACAGCCACTTCCCCAAAGCTGCTCTCTCTGTGGTATTTTGAAGCAAATCCACTTAGGACATATGTATTTTTAAAACTATTTTCAGCTACTTTCTCTACTTCCTAAAGCACTGGGCATGTATGAAAAATAGATTAGTTTTTTCTCTGTCTTCAACCTAAATTGTGAATTCTAAATAGTTGCCTACAATTTGGTGTTTTTACAAGGTTAAGGGCTTGCTTACCTTCTAAAGAATTACCACTTGTGTCTTCCTAGGGTCATCCTGGAGTTCCAGGTTTCATGGGACCCCCAGGGAACCCTGGGCCGCCAGTAAGTAAGATTTCTAACATCCTTCCCCTTTGACCTTGGTGTTTAGCACAAGTGTGTACTCGCTGGAGTTGGTATTTTGTTGGCTCCATCTTCTTGGAAGGACAGGGCAAGCTCCCAAGAGTGCCCAAGGGTGAACAGAGAGTCCAAGACCCACAGCACCCAGGGACAATGCAGGGGGTCCTGGGTGACCCTGAGAGGCAGTGTGCCTAGAAAACCCTTCAGGGATTCCAGACCGGGAACACTGGCAGGGATGGATTCAGCCTGCATATTTATTTCTAGGTTAAGACATCCGTTATGTATTGCAAATGTATGACAATAAATAAAAGTGGGGGCATTTTCTTGTTTTGAAAAATAAAGCTTTTATAAAAAAGGAATTCTTTCTCATCGGGGCTTGCCTTATGGTGAGAAGTCCTGGAGCTTGGCATGTGGCTATGTGACCCAGAGTTTCCTGAAGATCCATATTTTTCTCCATGAGATTCCTTCCAGATTTTGCACCTGAGGGCTACAAAAACTTGAAAGACCGCTGGAAGGAAACCCACTTCAAACAGATCATTGGGTCATAAGAAACTGAAACAGAGGTTCAATTGAGATTATGACGTTAGATATACCAAATTAAACTTTGTCTTCTTCTAAAATAAAATCTTGCTGACAGCTCCTGTTTGTAACTAGAGGTTAATTACTTGAACAAATGAATTTGTTTTAAATGTAATAGAATCATATTTGTTCATGAAACAGCATTCTTTTACCTCATGATTCACTTTTACAGGAGACTTGTTCAAAAGGTAAATTATCTACCAAAGTACTAAAAGCTGTACCAGTTCTTCAGAGACCTTACTTTAAATTGTCCCTGTCCAGCTCAGTTTCTCCAAGTATTCTGATGTTATTATTCTTTGTAATTTCTCAGCTTTGATTTCTGACTGATCCATCTCTGCTTTGTGTACATTTTGTGAATGGTCTTATAAGGGACTGCTGAGTTTGCTATCATTTAACTTTATGAAGTTTTATAATTCTTTCAAGATTTATAGTTTGTGTTGTTAAATGCTTTGTATTACATTTGCACATATTATTGGGTTTTGTAGCATTTGACAATCAGCAAAAAGAAAAACTGACAAAAGTGGTGATATGGTGGCTGTTGGAGAGGGAGAAAGACATTAGCACTGAGCAAAGAGGAACATTTGAGAAGCTGCTTTAATTCTAATAATCAGGTTATTGCTAAACAATCCTGTGTCAGGAAAATTTTAGCTTCCCTATTCAACCTGCTAGCTGGGAAGCTCAAGTCACAGTTCCATTCCTCTTCACTCTTTTCCTGCCAGACTCTGTAATGTGTCTCCAGTGTGGCCACTTTGCACTAGAAGTCTTAGTAACTCACAACTCTGTGACAGTAAAGAAAATAGGCTCTGGCTTCTGGCTCTCAGACAAGAGGATGCGTCCAAGGCTCAGACAGCCACAATCAGAAACCAGCTTGTCTAATTAATGCTTTCTGTTCACTTGACAGATGTTTATTAAGCTTCTGTTTTGTGCTGTCCCTTGTACTGCTCCTGCCATGGAGTGAGGATGCTGAGTTGCCTGTCTCCTTGGGATCAGCAATCAGGCACACAGAAGCAACTCGTCTTTGTTTTGTTTTTATTTGTTAATTTTTACTCTGGGGCCTTTTTCAATACCTATGTTTGTCAGGGTTGATTAACACTATCCAACCCTGTGGGCATTTCTGTGTTTATTTTCTGGTTCTTAGTGTCTTCTAGATAAAATTATTACATTGTTCTCAACTTTCCAGTAGAGGATTTAATCTCAACTCAGCAATTTTCCAAAGACTCGTTTTCAGAAACATTTGCTAACATCATATAGAAATATCCAAATTTGTAGTAGAAAAATCTATTGTTCTGTTAGCTTTTGACTAAATATGTAATTCAACCAACAGCCTTAGGCTATTTGTTGAAATATCATCAATATCTTTTTGTTTCATGAATATTTACTGAGTCTTCACTTAGTAGAAGAGATGGAGCTAAACTATACAGAATTCTGTCCTAGAAATTGGTCGACCTTGGAAAATAAGACATATGTAGATTTAGGCCTACATCAAATTTCTGAAGCCTGAGACCATAGTGCTTTATTACTAAGACTCATTAGCTCCTTGTAAAAATAGATATTCCATAAATGTATATCAAACACTTTTAAATAATGACTGCTGGCTCAATATAAAGTTCTTGCTTGTTCATGTTTTTGTATTTAGTTAATAAACATTGTAGTTTATTAACAGATAATAGAAGTATAATAATGGATAATCCTTTATCAGGAACTCATAGGATGTTCTTAGTGCATATTAACTCATAGGCTGATTCTTTATGCATTTAACTAACTGAAGTCTCTTAATAACTCACATGTAATAGTTGCATTCTGTTTTGCACTTTACAAAGGAAATGAAATGCAGAGGGACTCATTACCTTGTCTAGAGTCACAAAGCTAATCTATGGAGAAATAGGATATGGGCACAAGGATTCTAAGATGGCTCATTCCTAACCAATACTCTGTTCTCTACTAAGCACTTACAAACACCGCTTCAATGGTTCTTCATTTCCTTATTGTTATATGGGAAACAATTTTTAACCATTACTGGAAATGAAGCTGAAACTTACAGATCTTGTGTGACCTTATCAATGCTACTGAGAGGCAGATAACTAAATTCATCTACCAGATAGTTGCTTTCATCACTCTGCCGGCTCAGCTCCTAATTCATCCATTTAGTCAAGAAATATTGATTGAGGGTCCAGTATATTGTTAGTCCTCTATTAGTTTCCAGGAGGGAAAGATAGAGAAAATCCTTGACTTTGTGATGATGTAGGAAGGAGACAGACAAACAAATACCAAATCAATAAATGCTAGGACATCAGATGTTACCAAGTGCTTCAGAGAAAAGCAGACAGAAAACAGGGCAGATTTTAATGGGGTGGTGAGTGGCAAGAGCTTGCAGTTGAGGACCTCACAGGACAAAATCTTCTTACTAAGAAAAGGATACTTGAGCTAAGACCCAGAGGACAGGGGTGGCATGCTGTGGATACAGAGTGGCTCAGATCCACCTGAAAGTAACAGCACCCATTGGAGCTCAGGTACAGAGGTGTATCTCCGTGTGCCTGAGAACACTGCACTGTTCACTTAACTGTGTACTGCCCTTCTGTCTATCCTTATCTTCATCTCTGGGTTTGCATAATTGTCTTCTTGATCTTATCTTCCTGAAGATAGATTTGGGTTTCCAGATCTTGTTTCCTGTCCTCACATGTTCTCTATCATTGGCTGGAAATGTCTGTGGAGAAGGGGAACCATTTGCCATTTCCTTGGGAATGACTGGCTGATTAATCGCACCAGCTCTCCTGGAAATGTGGCCATTGTTCCTCCACCATTACTGTATTCTCCAGGGACAACCCAGAGGGATGAGAAGAAGCAGGACTTTTGAAACCTGCCTAGTGCTGGCGGCTGCCTGTAAGATGGGTACATGACACATGTCTGAGAAGGAGATTATATATGACCTCTGCCCAGTCACACAATCAACTAATCTGATCTACCCTGTCATTTTAAGGGGGCAGATGGAATTGCAGGAGCTGCTGGAGCACCAGGAATTCAAGGGCTTCCGGTAAGTTCCTTGAGGGACAAAGTCTTCTTTGAATATATCTTTGGGCCTTTTCAAAGTCCTTGGTGTTTGTCAGCTTTGTTCCAGCCCTCTATGGCTTCTATGACCCATGTGTCCCTGAAGTTCCTTCTCTCAGAATCCTGCAGTGAAAGGGAAGGGGGGTTTACTTTTTACTGGAGCCCATGTCACTTTGCCACTAAAATAAAGGTCTGGATGAAATTATTTGGCCGTTTATGATTCCAGAATTACTTTATAACTAGTCATGCAAGCAGGGTCAAGGTTTAAGCCTCATCTCTTCATTCTTGCCAGTATAGTTTCTATTCAATACATGTGCAGGTGAGTGGAAAGGCTTGGACTGGCCTACCTTGAGTCTACCATGTGCCCAGGTACAGGAGGCAGACCCTGCCCTCCCAACTGTTCCAAATAGGAGATATCATTCTTCCAAAGAGAGGAAAAATGTCACTGGCCAAAGTTCCAGCATCACAGCTGGTACAATTGGAATTTGAATTTAATCCTTTTCAAAAACTGGAATTATCATGGCACAAAGCTACTAGAAGAATCATCTTTGGTTTCAGTACCATAAAGCAAAGAGCAAACCATAATTTAGGAGACATATTCTTAGTTATAATACATGTGTGGGATGTAGAGGAATATGTGGTACTTTCATGTTCCTCATTTCATCTATTTCTTTTCATTTTAGTGGTATAATTTGGAAAGATCTTAAATCATTACACCCATTTTATAAATAAGGAAAGGAAGGATAGGGGAGTAAAAATCAAGTCCTGAGTCACATAGTGAGAAAGTGTCAGAGTCAGACACAAACCCCAGGCCATGAGACTTGGAGTGTCATAGTCCTAGCCAGGGCAATCCTGGTGTGCTGTCTTTGGACCTATCTGCAAAGGGCACCTTATGGTTGATATAGGACAACTTCATTGTACCTAGCCAAAGAGGACAGTGCCCAACTGTCCAATGGTGAGTCATTTGTTTTAAGTCACATGGGAAATTAAGCTGGGATTATGTCCACTTGAAAATCCCCACTTCCCACTTTCTCCTGTTCCACCTTGAGACACATGGAGCATTAAAATTGAACAATGATAGCAGTGTGGTCCTTTTTTGTAGGGTCACCATGTGGTCAGTGTTTCCAAGCAGCCCCCCTAGAAGTCTTGGGATGAATGTAATTGAGCAGGCAGTTTTTCATTGATGGTCAGACTAGGGATTCCCCCAATCAAACTAATAAGCCATTTCCCTGAGAAGAATGAGTTGTGGACCAAGATACAAAACCATTACATTCCTAGGAATTTAAGTGTGTTGAATAAGACACTTATTCTATCCGGGGACTTCTTGCCAAATTATGGGAGTATTTGAAATTGTTCATAGTCTTGATACTTTACCATAAACATTAAATCAGTATAGAGTAGATTTATTTTAGCCTATAAAATTAACATTGGTACTTAAAACCAGAAACAAAGTAAGTTAGTTGGTTAATGCTAATGAAATGCACATGTGGATCTAAACATTTTCATTGTATTTTAAATTAAAACAAGAAAATTGTCAGTCTTTTGACCTATGATAAAGGCCTGTATTTTCATTTTTAAGCTCCTTGAATGAATCATGTATGATTCTTATAAAAAGAATACCCATCTGTTTACTATTTGCTGTTATAAAAAGTGGATTTAGAATGTAACTGCACCTTGAAACAATATGGAATAAAATCCTAGATTATTGCATTTGATAGCTGTCTCCCAGTGCTGTTTACATAACGAGTGACTTGCTTTATCACATATTGTCACAGCCCAAACTTAACTTGCATGAAATATCATTCTGTTCATTCAGAGAAAAGCAGACAGAGAAGGGCAGATTGTCATGAAGTGGTGAATGTTGTCATGAAGTGGTGAATGGCAAGAGCTTGCCATTGTGGGCCTGGTAGGACAAAACCCTCATACTAAGAAAAGGACACTTGAACTAAGATCTGGAGCATGAGGGTGGATTGCATTGAGTTATTTAATAAATAATTGAATAGGTGAATTTCCATAGCAAATAACTGCAGATAGATTAGAGGAATAAGAACCAATCCTTTGTAAGCTTCAGTGTCTGTTAGGGGCAGGAGCAGGGGTACTGACTCACAAGGCAGGGGTCTCAGGAAGGATCATGTGGCTAGGTCACCATGGGAATGAGTAAATTATGGTGGGTTAAGAAAGCATTCATCTACCATGTTTTATCATCTGATCTGTCTACAGACGGCACTGCGTTCTGCAAGCAGGGGAAGCCTAGTTATGGTGTCAGAAGCACCAGAGAGTCAAGAGATGGCTCCCCTCCAAAATCCATGGCATTCTTACTATTTGACCTTCCCTTCTTCTGAGCTGTGAGGAAATGGTGCAGCTCTGGAATTGCAAACTTTTCCACAAGAAAGCAAGTAATGAGTATTGCAGGCTTTCTAGGGCACATGGTCTCAGTTGCAAATGCTCAGCTGTGGCAGGGCAAAATGAGCCACAGGCTCTATGGAAACTAGTGGATGTGGTTGTGTGTTGATTAAACTATTCACAAAATCAGATAGAGAGCTAGATTTGCTCACCATATTTGACATCACTATTGTCTTCAATTTATGATTTTGAAACAAGAAGTACTAAGGAAGGAGTCCGAAGGCTCCATTCATCAATCTTTGAAATTCCCTACTGATAGTTGAATATTTATTCTAGATCAAGCAAGGCTGTCTACCTTATTTGCTTCTATGTTTATACCTGTTGTGCTGTGGGGGATGGGCAAATTTATTGATCCTTCTGCATTGGTCTAAATGGCAATATGTCTAGGAGGTGCCAAATGCCATGCAGCAGCAGAGATGCCATGTGCTGCAGAGATGTATCTTAAAACAAATGGTCACCAGTGAATTCAAGAGTATCTTCTCAATATGAATATGAAGAATATAAAGTGATTTTGAGACAAAACTTCAAAAAACAATAGGAAACATAGCACATGCCTTTATCATCATTTTCTAAGACTTTATAAATAATTTCAAATATATATTATGGATATTTTCAATTTCTTTAGGTGTGGTTAAAAACTCAGTTATGGAATTTATGTTAAGTTTAAATAGTATAATAAATGTTTACAATAGCATAATTCAGAAAGTGGCCTACTTGTTAATTTACAATCAATCAGCCAGTGAATGGCAGTATTTATCCTTAGTGGAGTGCAACTCGGCTACAAAGAAGAATAAATGTGAGTCATTAGTAGGAAAATGGATGCAGTGTAAGACCATCCTGATGGGTGAAGTAAAGACAGAATCAACCTGAAACATCACGGTTTCTCTTATGTGAGAGACTCAACATATGCATAAATTGAAGAGCAAAGTGAAAGATAACATGACACAGGGCGACATTGAAAATGGGGTAGAGACCAAAAGATGGAAGGAGGAGAGTGGGAAGGAGGGAAGGAGAATGTGATGTGAACAGAATTCAGATGTGTCTTGTACATGTACCAACCCCTCACAGAGAATGCAGTCATTACGTGCTGCAAACATGTATTCAAGCAAATAAAAAATTTTTAAAAAACCAACCATCTGGTAGGAATAAAAATAAAGTTTGTTTTGGTTCTCTGATGAGGAAATTTTTATATGATAACCTATAAAAACTGTGTAAACTTGAAATAGATATTACCTTTTGTTTTCTAATTTTCTAAGAGGATACAATCTCAAAACCTCCTTGGATGGGATCAGGATGTGAAACTTGCACCAGTATCTTATCTGCCCCAAACACTAATAGGATAGATGGCCCCATTGCCAGGAACTTTCACATTCATAACAGACCCTGGGGTTGTAAAAGTGATGTCATGATAGCAGTAGTGGCTGAAATCTCAGGCTTACATTAGAAGTCCTAGTTGACAGTCACAAATCTTAGATGAGCTAATGAGTAAAATAGGTAAAGACTTATTAATGCAGTTTAGTTAGACACTTTTCTAAACTATCATGTCTTTAAGGAAAGAAAGCAATTCTAACATAGCCATTGCGATGAGGTTTCAAATCGCTGCTGTGAACAATGGATATAATAAATCCTCAGTCATAGTTGCCCTGCACGAGTCCTTCCCTTACAATGGATCCAGTAGGTGCAACGTCCCGGGTGTTGTGTCTGTGCCGTGAGTGGGGAAACCCAATCTCAGGAAGTCTGCAGACAGATGTCAGGTAGAATCTCGACTCAGTTCATATGAACTCTAAAGCCTCAGTATCCCACCCCAACTGGCATTGGAACTGAGAATTCCACAGAGGCTCTGTGACCCGGCCACGGTGGGTCTCAGCGTGCACAGCAGCAGTGAATGGAAGTGTGCTCTGATCAGGCACCAGTATCTTGTGGGGTGGAAGGAGGCAGGTCTGGAAAAAGAACAGGCCTTTGCAGAGGTCCCCATGCTCTGAGCTGACGAGCCCTTCTCCTCACTCCTCATTGAGGCATCAGTGATTTCATGGCATTTTTGTTTTTTTTTTTAGGTTTTTTGAGACAGGGTCTCGCTTTGTGGTTCAGGCTGGCCCTGAGCTCAGCCTTAAACTCACATCACAATCCTCCTGCCTCTGCCTCCTGAGTGCTGGGATTACAGGCGTGAGCCACCATGCCCGGCACTGTGGTATGTGGTACTGGTTGCTGCTGGGTGTGGGTCTCCACACTCAGTATGGTATGTGGTTACTGGGGAATCGAACCCAGGTCCTTGCGCTTGCAAGACAGGCGCCGGAACCACTGAGCTAACTCCCTGGCCCGATTTCATGGCATTTTTATGTCTCTATTCTTTCAGGGAAAAGAAGGTCCTCCTGGTCCGCAAGGCCCATCTGGAATCCCTGGCATCTCAGTAAGTGGCATTTAAAAAAATTTAGTTTCACTGTAAAAAAATTTGCAAACAAAATATATCCACCTTAGTGAGTGCCTCACACTGGGACAGTTTGGGTTTTTTTAGAAATTAGAATCTAGGGGAAAATATGCAAAGCTGTCTAAATTTGGGTGTAGTCAGTCTTAATTTCCTTCTTTGTTTATGCACATATTTGTTTGCTACTTATTTATATAGTACTTCCCTTCTCTCTCTCTCTGCCTGCATGCCTGTTCCTGTATGTGTGCATGTGTGTGTGATGTGTTTGTATCTTTATGCACACATAAACATTTTACAATTGTTAAATATTGATAAATTTTACATACAAACTATCCAATGAATGCATCTTAATATATGCGATCCGTTTTTGTTATTTATAAATCTTATAATTTTTTATAAAAAAGCACAATGGGAAATTTAAAATATACACCATTTTTCTGATTTCTTTGGAATGATCCCCCAAAGTGGAGGGTACTTCTCAGAGTATAATAATATCTAAAGTTCTTGTTATACACTGGGCAACTGCTTTCCACAAACATGACTCTGGACTTTTCAATTTAATGTACTTCTCAAGAGAGCTGAGATCTGCAATGTAATTGGAATTAGGTCTTTCTGGAAAGGTCATATGTCATCTTCTCCATTGAGGAGGAATTCCTGTGTGGCTCAAAGTCTGTCCTGTGCCTGCTGCTGGGACATCAATGGGCCACAGCCCCTACTGCCTTCTATGGTGTACTCATTTGTACCCCCACATCAACTTCCTTTTGCTTCTAGAATGTGCGCAGTCTCTCCTACCACACTTAACCCTCTCTTCCTTCAGGGCTTTTGTGCATGCATTTCTGTCTACCTAGAGTATCCCATGGCTACGCTTCTGCTGGTTGTTACCTTTTGTAATCCCACCTCAGCTGAGACATGCTTCCTTCTCTGTCCCCCAGGCTAAACCAGCCTTTCTCCGTGCCCCTGTCTTTGCCTTGTGATTCCTATTGTAGGTTCTGAGCGTGGAACTTTCTGAGCATAAATTCACCAAACCTTCAGTGAGGCTGTACTCATCATCCTGTCTCTTGATCTTCACCTATATTAGCTCTCTTATTGCTGGTCATAATCCTGGACAGCCATAATTTAAGGAAGAAATGCTTAATTTAGCTCACAGTTTGAGGATAATTCAGTTGATCGCCAGCTGGTCCCAAAGCTTAAGCATCGTGCTGACTTGGAAGCAGAACATGGGAATAGTATAAGAAGAATAACCAAGAAATCACAAATATTACCCCAGGCCATGCCTGCATGACCCAATACAATACCTTGGAGTGTGCTTTGCTGATCTTCTAAGTATTTTCTTAATCCAGTGATGTTGTTATGTCAGGATTAATAATCATAATCCACTTGTCAACTTCACACCAGAACACATCTCCTTAAATCATACTTGACCTCTAAATAAAGACAAAAATAAATTCATAATTCTACCTATACAGCTATTACAAGTACAACTTGAAATGCAATAATTCCTTTCTCAATATCTCAACAGTTTTAACATTATTCAAATGTTCAGTCCAAGTCTCTTTCGAGACTCAGGCAGACTCTAAAGTATGAACCTCTATAAAAATATAAAACAAGTTACATAATCCCAAGGTACGATGACATCAAAATATACACCATTCCTAAAGGAAGGAATACAGGGATAGGAAAGAGTCAGCTCAAAGCAGAAATGAAACACAGCAGGGCAAACACTAAATCTTTTGGCTTCATATCTGCATCTAATGCACAAAGTGGTAAAACGTGATTTCAAGGTCTTGGCGGTGCCATCCCTATGGTTTTGCCGGTGGCAGGCCTCATGGTTTCCCTCTTGGGCTAACTCAACTCATGCCTTGCATCTATTTTGAGCAAAAATTTCATGTTCTTGACATTTTGAACATCCTCAGACTTCCACTGAATCTTTTCCTTCCTCACCACAGCTTGACGTATTGCCCTCATTGCAGCCTCTTCACGTTTTCCCAGACCTTCCACTTAAATCTGAGTAGAAGCATCTCTGACTCCACAGCGTTTATATTCCGCATGCCAGTTGCACCAGCACCGCATAGGTAATAGCAAGGTCTGCTGTCAGTGGAAGCAGTAGCTGAGTTTTGTTGGACTGTGGCTGTAGTAACTAAGACTTTCCTAAGCCTGGTCTCAGGGACTCTCAAATGAAAGGTAGACACTTTTCACACTTTAACCCTTGATGGGTGGGGTTTTGATGGTTCCTGAGATGCTTGCAAAGCATCTTTCTTCTTGTTCTTGTGAAAAACATTTTTTTTTTAGTGATGTTTATCTCTTTAGCAACCATACCTCCTTTGGTCTCACAATTACACATAATTCCTTCTGGGCCACAATTTGAGTTTTTTTCAAATTTTATGCTCTGCCTTTTGTTTCTGTTTCTCACTGAAAATCTGGTTAAAAGCAGCCAGCTATCCACAGTCTGAATGTTGGCTGTCTTGAAATTCCTCTACCAGATTAATTAGGCCACTGCTGTTAAATCTCAGTCCTCTGTAAAGCCTCAGGGAGTGGAAAAAAATGTAGAAATTAAAAAAAAAAATTTTTTGTGCTAGAGTGTAAAACACATGGTCTCTGGCTCAAATGTTAATGGAGTCCTTGTTCCCAGCTGAATCATCCTAAGCCTGGCTTTTAGTCTCTCGTTCTTATCAGCGTTCACCCCTTTTGAGCTCTGACCATAGTCATACATCAGTTTCTGCTTACTGCATTGTAGGTCATCCCGAGTCTGCATCTCCAAGCTGTTTCAAATTCCTCCTGCAAACCAGTTCCAAAGTCTTTTAAATCACATCATTTGGTCAAGTCTTAGCAATGACCCCAGTTCTTTAATGCCTGTTTTCTGTATTAGCTTTCTTGTTACGGAGACATGATACCCAACACTTGCAGTTTAAAGGAGGAAAAGTTTCATTTAAGTCATGGTTTGGGGGATTCAGCCATCACTGACTGGCTCCAAGGCAGCCATAAAATGACAGAGGTACAAGGCAGAGAAAAGTTGCTTACTTCATGTGTGTTGGGAACCAAGGCTTGGGAAGAGTGTCAGAGAGGGACAAAAGGCTATGAATAGCACTAAGGTCACATCTCCATGATCCACCCAGCCACACTCAGGAACAGGCTTTACTAATCTGCTTCTTAATGCAATGTAGTTGGCCTTTCAGGATTTAGAATCACAGTGCCTGGCATAGTTATCCCCTGAGGCGTGCTCTTAAGTTGATCGATGGAGTGAGGCAGAATAAAGGAGACTCAGAGTCCAGGGTTCTTCTCCATCACAGAACTTAGGATGTAAACTGCCAGTGTCTTTTGATTGTCCACCTTCACCTCATATCCTGTAGTGTCCTGCAGATGTTTCCTAAAGCTGGGCTGAATGCAGAGCAAGGAATGAGTGGTACACAAAAAGAATAAGTATCTGATGCTAGCTTTTGGGGTCCCAGCTCTGCAAGAACCTGCAGTCACTGGGTGAAGCCAAAACATGCAGGAATTAACCATCAGGACAGAGCATGTTGCAGACCATCACTGATGGTACATAGCGGCTGTGGGAGCTCTGTCAATGGGTCTCCCAAGCCAGACAATGAGTGTCCACCCAGGGTTCCCAGAGGAAGTGATTTTCAAGTGCTCAAAGTGAAGATACACAAGCAGAAAATGTTGGCATAGTTCAGAAAGAATATGTCAGGTAGAAGGGACAACCTGAAACTCAATGGGGATGTATGTAGTTACAGTGATGGAAGAAATGTGAATATGTGGCACTTCTGCTGGACTGGGGGAGGGATGCAGTACCCAGCAAACTCTCAGCACCTGAACACAAACATCAACTTCTTTTGAGGAGATACTACATCCTTGTGGCAGAGCCACATACATCCAAAATTCACCCTTCACAGGTATCGCACATTGAGCTCCGCCATCAAGGGAGGCTGTTAGAAAGGAAAGATTGTTAGCAAGAGACAGCAGTTCCCTTTTGGGAGCTACACGTAGAGTATTCAGTGGGCCAAATTCAGCCTCTCTGCCGCGTTTCAGGCCGCCGCTTTCAGCTATGTCACACAGATTAGCTTTTCCACCTTCCAGACTGTGACAAGACACTTATCTGGTAGGTAAGCATGAGACACAGTGCTCTGCCTACAGCTGAGATTATCAGGAAGGGGTCTGAGTAGAGGGATGTGGAATCTTAGTGAGGCTAGGAGGTCGGTGAGAGGCCAGGCTGAAATGTCGCCTTTCCTTTCCTACCCTTCCTTCTAATTTTTAACTTGATCACCAATTTGAGTTTCTCTTGCAGGGAGAAGAAGGCAAACAGGGCCGAGATGGAAAGCCAGGTCCTCCTGGGGAGCCGGTAAGGAGCTCAAAACCTCTTAGTGTTTACAGCCAGCTTCACCGTTTCTTCATAACTGCCTCTGGGTGCTAAAGGGAGCCCGTGGCCTGGCATGGAGATCATCCTTCCCAGTGTGTTGCTTCACCAGCTCCCCCAGTGACATGATACCCAACACTTGGGTACCCTTCTCTTGTTTCAGAGCAGATCCTTCTCCTGTTTCAAAGCAGAAGAAAAGGAGTCTCAGGAAGGTAAAATGAGGAGCCCAAAGTTGAATGATGGGCTGGTGACAGCAGAGGAGCCTAAGCCCTGGACTGCTTTCCCTCCCTCTGCTCTGTGCTTTATTATCCCTGTGGTCTTGATCCTGGAGATGTGGAGCTGGTCTCTGGGACAGGGAAGCCAGCCCTGACTAGAGGTCTGGTATCTGGAAAGATTCCTACTGACAGGAGAACGGAGTCCTCAGGGCTGGAAATTTCCTGCCCTCTACTTTTAACTCTAGCACAGAATTACGCTCTTTTTGTTTTAACACCTGTTCTCCAAGATGGAGTGTTCCTGTGGGTGTCCTGTGGCCCCAGAGGCTGTTGGCTGGGAGGCAGTGGGATTTCCACGGACCCTAATGTGACCACTGAGCCAGCTTCCCTGATCTATCCCTTTTGGTGAAGACTAGGTCTTCTGTCTTTACCATTCTTCACCTTGCCAAACTCGGCAAGAGAGCCCTTGCCTGGCGTGTGGAGGCCCTGGGGTCCAGTCCCAGGGCCACGAGAAAAACTCCCATAGGAAGAGGCAAATGGAGAATGGTGATGGTGGATCAGACACCTGGGTTTCCTTCGCCTGTCTGTGATGGCTCTGGCTAGATGTCAGAACACATGAAGTTGGCCTGTGCTGCTCCGAGGCACCTTGGTTTGGGCACAGGCAGGGGTGTGGAGCAGTATGTGCAGTTCACTCTAGTTTTCACAAAACTAAGTTTATGTGTATTTTTCTAGTTATTACAGAGAGGGACACTCGGAGTCTCCATAGCACCCTCAGGAGAATGGTTTCCATCCATGCGAGGATGGCTCTGTGTGGAGGGGTCACAGAAATGGGAAGGCAGTTTACACTCTAGTATTGCTTCATCTTATTATGGCATTGTTTGTTGGAAGTATATGAGTGAGTGGCATATTGACAAAATTAAATTTAAAATATAACTCAAATAAAAAATAAAATAAAATATAACTCAATAAAAACAGTTTAGGCTAAAATTTTAGCAGCAGCAACAGCAGTGACAAACTAAATGCCTTTGAAGACTAGCTCCATTCCTCACAGGCTTTGTGACTCTAGAGGGTCACACAGCATCTCTGAGCTTCAGTCTCTTTTTACACAGAGCCAGAATGAGACACCGACTTGCCAGAGTTGCTGGGGGATCAAACGGGGTGAAAACCATGTGCAGAGCATCAGGCCCGTCTAACTGTTAATTATTTCAGTGAGTGACTTTACACAACCGCCCTACTTCAGCTCCCGTTGAGGTCAGAACTGCAGAGCCTTTGGAGCCATTAAGAGGAATTACATAAAAGTCTCTGCAGCAAGGTTCATGTTCCATTTAATTTGTTTGGTCATAAACTATTATGACTCATTTAGCATCTTACACAACTTGCCGGAAGCACCTTCTTTGTCACTTTACAGTTTGGCAGATGCTGGAGCCACAATTCATGGTGAGAAGAAAACAAAGAGCTTTCTGCAAACTCACAGTGAAAAGCTGTTGCAGAGACAGGAAGGCTAACGCCCAGCAGAGCTGCCCACAGGGGCAAAGGGCACAGCAGGGTGGGGCACGAGTGTGTCTTCCATGGAGCGTTCTGTCCGGATGCTGTCTTTCCCCCAAAGCAGAGAGGGTCCAGGTACCATCCAGCATCCAGCACTCATACCCCAGAGGCTGACCCAGAGCTCTGAGCAAGGAAAGGAAAGACCTTTCTGGTGAAGTCTTACCATACTGAGAGCTCTTTGCTCACTCTGCTTATCCAGTGGGGGTCTAGTGGTGCCTGTGGGAGGCACTGAGCATGAATTATGGAAGACTAGGCCCATTCTAGGTGAGCAGGGGCCATGCAGGAGACAGGGTTCAGTCCCCTGGACCAGGTAGGACTCAGTGACCCTGGACCTGAGGTGCCCATTCTGGACTTTTTCCATGGGCTTGTGCTGGAATTCTGCACGGCCATCATGTTGAGTTGTTTCAGAAGAAATTGTCCTGATGGATGACAAGTGTGTCCCCCATTGGGCTGAAGTGAGGACGTGTTGACACCAGGTGTAAAGCCTTTTCTTGCCTGGCGTATGAGTCTCTCTCAGTAGCAGTCTGCTGTGGTCATGATTCTGCCAGTTCCTTGGGCCAGTGATGCAGATGGCCTTGACTGGGGGGCAGGGCCAGGCTGTGCCTGCATAGCCTCTGCCATTCAGACTTACAAAGCAGGATCTCAGCTCAAAACCACAAAACACTCAGGAAAGCAAGTGAGGGTAGTGACCAAAGATGTCCCTGGGTCTCTCATTCCTTTGGGATCCTGAAGGTTTAGATTCTATAAAAAAGAGTTCCACAGAATTTTATAAAATGGCTATGTCCTTGGTTAGGGTTGGGAAAGATATAAAACCCAACCATCAGTCAAACTTGCCCTTTCACCCTCTTCCTCTGTATTCTTATCTGAGTGGCCCCAGGGCACTCACTGGCCATTGTCAAGGTTTGTTCCTACCCAGGGCAGTGCCACCCTGTGGAGAGCCAAGAATTTTTAATGGCGAGTATGTGTTCACAGGGACTTTGTGCCTGGGAAGCTGGATGAGTGAGCACTGGGCAGGTCTAGGCTTCCCTGCAAGTGGGAACTACTACTGGCCTAAGAAGAGATATGCATGGGTGTAGCCAGAAACTAGGATTCTATCTGCTTTGATCTTCAGTGCTACCATTGGTAAATTACAATAGGCAATAGCTGCCTTGAAGTACTTTAGTGAATAGAGTTATTTATAACTAAACTGGGCATGTAATTTCTCTTTGGACCAAAGCATTTCAGACAGTAAAAAGAAGTCTGTTATGTTTTTTTTTCTGAAACATTTCTAAAAGTTTCATGTATTCAGAGGTGTGGCTTTGGAAGGTCAATGGACTGCGAGGACATTATATTCAATAGAGTATTCTTCCATGGCTGAGTTCACGGCTGAATGAGCTGTTAGGAGGTGGGGTCTGGTTGGAGGTGGGTGCCTGGGAATGTGACTGGAAGGGTACATTCTTGCCCCTGGTTTCTCCTTTCTCTGTCCACTTCCTGGCTGCCTTAAGGTGAGCAGTTTTCCTCCAGTATTTCCTTCTACTATGCTGTTTCTGCTGTGGAGTCAGCTGACCATGGACTGAATCCCAGAAAACCATAAACCAAAATAAATTTCTTCTTAAGTTTCTAGTTTTAGCATCTTGTTTCAGTGGTAGGTGACTGACTAATGCAGGGACTATGAGGAATAAATCTGAGGTTGAATCCTGTGGAACCCAAAAAGCCTGGAACACAAAAGGCCCAGATGTTGCTTGTAGAGACTGGCATGCATGAACATGGCCTTGTACTCTGGGGTACAGACTGGTAGAGGAAATGGAACTTTGAAAATGCAATGGTGTGAGGTATGGGCAGCCAAGGATAAAAAAATCCCAGAGTTTTTATCCTCACCTCTGCTTTTCTTTCTTACTGCAGGGAAAAGTGGGAGAGCCAGGTCTGCCAGGACCAGAGGGACCACGAGGCTCCCCTGTGAGTATGACCTGTGCTGTTCTCAGTGGAGTGAAGCCAGCAACAACACTTTCTATTCCCCACAGCAGGGTGGTAGGACCACAGCGCTCCAAGCATCCCTTTCTGCTCAGACAAGTGCTCTTCTGTAACTAGTTCTGTACTTTCACAGATCATAGCTTTGACATTTATTTTCAAAATTGCAAACATCATTAACACATTGCTGTTCTAAATTGTCTTCATTCTTATCCTCTTTGTTTAATTTAATTCATTTTTCTCTGGATGATAAAGCTCAATACTGAGTCTTTGTTTTCTTTTTCCATACTAACAGTTGCACCCAGGACCTTCTCACTGAGCCAGTCCTTCTTTCTTTATTTTGAAACAGCATCTTGTTAAATTGTCCAGGTTGGACTCGAACCTGTACTCTTCCTCCCTCAGCCTCTCAAAGTGCTGAGATCATAGGCATGTGGCACAACACCTGACTAAAACTGAGTCTTAATTTCAGTTTTGAACAGTTTCTATAGCTAACGAATTCTTCAGATTAGAAAAGTAACCCATCCTAAATGTGTAACAATAATAATAATGGTAAAAATAAGAAAAAAGAATGGCATAGGAGAAAAAATAAAGTTACTTTTTACTCTATAACCTTGAGTAAAACTCTGTAAACATTTTAATATACATTTTCCTAGTTTTCTTTCCCATATATTGATTCTAACGTATGTACACATACATTTAGGTCTATATCCAGCTATCTAGCTATAGTACATAAACAGATACAGTTTTTTCTATAAAATAAGCTCTAAATCCAAAAATATTATTTTTATAAATCCTTTATATTTCTATAATTTCAAAATTATTTACACAACTCTTTACATTTGTTTTGGGGAAAAAAATCAATGTTTAATGAAAATTCTAAAATACAATTATCTGGCCAGAAAAAGCATACCATAATGTTAGTTCTGTTTCTTTAATGTTGTTTTTCTTTTAAAAAAAATCAATACATCATCTGGCTAGTATTCAATAAAGAGGAAATAAAACACAAAAGTCAATTTTTCTTTTTTCCAAAATCTCCTTAGTTTTCACCTGATTGTACCATAGGAAACCTGAGAACAAGGAACACTATTGGCTCTAGGGATTGAAACTCAGAATTAGTGATTGATTTTTTTCCAAACATACTGTAAATTAAGGGCACCATGATATGTTTTCTAGAGGCATTTTGGAACTTATTATGAAGCACAATGTAGTCTTTCATAAGTCAAGGTATCCTGGTGGACAGTGGTCAGCTTTTCAAAGGCGACTCCTGGCTTATGGGAGAGAGAGACTGTCTTTACTAATGGAGACCCATTTGCTGAAGCCTGCCTTGGGCACAAGACCTACCCTTTGGTGGGAGTTGTGAGCAAGGAACACTCACCAGGCAAAGCAAGGCCCAGCTCCTGTACCTGGCAGGATATGAGTCAAAGCAAAGTTCTTGGAGACACGAATCCAACTTCTTCCTTCACTTTATTGTTGATTAATTTCATGAAACTCCATTGCAGTGGGACCTCTCTGAAGCTGCTTTTCTTTCTGTGAAATGGAGGTCATGTTAGCTCTTACTGCTGTAGGGTGATGATGAGTACTAAAAGAGAAAACAAAGCATGTAAGTTCCTGCCAGGTACCTGACATGTCCAGCGTGGCTCATGGTCCCTGCCTGTGTGCTGGCTGGACTTGGGACTCCTTGGCTCGAGGTAGTCATCTGGCCAGCTGAATGACCAGCTGTGTGCTCTTCATCTCTTCTTCAGGCCTCAGGGCTGCTCTGGAGGATAGATTCTACCCTTGTGCCTCATTCTTTGGCTGTGGGCCCAAAGTCCTGGAAAGAAAAGTGAAACCTCAAGGACCCACAGCCAGGGATTCCTCTCAATCCCATCAGA
>PVIR01024597.1:0-26095 GCA_004026965.1 Petromus typicus | reverse complement strand
TACTGAAGAATAGCTATGTGTGTTTCTGCTAAGAAAAAGAAGTTAATTTTGAGCTGGTCAATTTCATATAGACTTATAAAGAATAATTTTCCTCATATTGTTCCTGAAGTCAAAATAAGAAAATCCTGTTCTTTTAAGGTTTTTGGCTGAGAATCAATGACTCTGGAAACTTGTTAAAGCATATGAGTTTTTTTTTTTTTTTCAAATTTATATATTTATAGTTAAAACAAAATCAGCATTTATACTAACTTTAAGGAAACTTAAATACAAAACAAACCAACAAAAATAAACACAAAACTTAGACAGAGTTTAATTGTGGTCACTCATTCCCTCTGTTGCAGACCTGAATTAGAATATTGGAGCCCCAGTTAAATGGTATTTTTATTTCTAAGCTCATTAGAAACAGAATTCACTGGTCCACATGCATTATACAATTTTTTTAAAGAACTTATTTCACCTTTTTTAGTCATGTTGTCTTATAGTAGCCATAAAGTTTTAGGATGGGGACAAATGTCATTATGTTGAAAAAGCATCCAGTAGTCACTTGTGGAAGGTAAACACTTTAATACCAGAAGATAAAATGAAGATAACCAGATCATAAAAACCTTGTTTCTTTTATTATCCCAATTTGTGCTCTATTATTTTGTTAGGTTCACTAAAATTTGTTATGCACAGAATGATTTTAGGCATAAATAGGACAAGATCAGCACAAATGGAAGATCATATGAGAATGTTGAATTAAAGGTGTAACTGGAAATTATTCTCAGAATTATCTTTCTAATCTCTTATGTGTATGTTGTCTTTTGATGTGTATATATGTGTTTACGTCCATGTTATCCAAATTGGTCTCAAATTTGAGGTTTAAAGGTACCACTGTAAGGTTGTTCAAAAGGATCTAATAAGTTAATTGAAGTTACATTGAGAGTCTCAACCAAATGTCCCATCTGTTTGAAGTTAAAGAAAGGATTCGGGTTAATTCTCAGTTTTTCATGTCATGGGCATCATGTGCAAACCCAGTTTGAGTGGGTGATGAGCTCAAAAATAGAGTTCTGTGTGTTTCTTGCTATGAGTTACAGCACAAGTAAGACAAATAGAGACTGATGTAAACCAGTGATGCTGAAATGATGTTTACCAGAGGCAAGGAGAATAAGACCAATTCCTTTTGGGGATATTTTATTTCATTGGATATATATAATCCAAGCTTGGATTCTTGTGTGAATCTATGCGTTCAGATTTGTATCTCTGCTTGTGTGTAATTATTTCAATTTCCTAAAATGTTTTGGTTTATTTAAAACCTATACCTTAAAATTTCAGTGGTTTAAGAATGTAAAAATTTGGGCCGGGGAGTTAGCTCAGTGGTTCCAGCACCTGTCTTGCAAGCTCAAGGACCCGGGTTCTATCCCCAGAAACCACATACCATACTGGGCGTTGAGACTCATGCCCAGCAGCAACCAGTACCACATACCACAGTGCTGGGCGTGGTGGCTCATGCCTGTAATCCCAGCACTCGGGAGGCAGAGGCAGGAGGATTGCTGTGATGTGAGTTGGAAGCTGAGCTCAGGGCCAGCCTGAACCACAAAAGCGAGACCCTGTCTCAAAAAAAACCCACACACACACAAAAAAAAAAGAATGTAAAAAGTTTACAGATATGTTTTATCACTACCACAAAGTGAGTGGACAATAAATTTTGATATTATTCACAAATGTTCTTACCTTCACATCTTTGACCTTCATCCTGGTTCCTTCCTTTCCCACAAAAATATCATCGATGTCCACGAGGATGTACCTGTCCAAGGACAACGTCAGTCTCTTCCTCGACAAGAAGGAGATGGCGTCTATGAAGATGAGCTTGTGCAGCCAGAAGTTCAAGTTGTTGCCAAAGAGGACTCGCTGAATTCCATCATGAAGGCCCCGATCCTGAATCACTGTGGCGTAAAGTACTTTACTGGATAAGAGCGAAAGGGATTGTTCTGCCTGTAGTTCAGTTAAAAGCACAGGCTGGTAAGTTGAATGGTTATATTGGAAAATGGTCCAGTCTGCCCCAGGAAGAGGACCTTTTTCAACCGTGCGGGCTTTGGTAATATGCAGTAAAGGAGACTGAGGGTTGACAACACAGTCCTTTAGAGCTAGATTATTGAAGAGGCTCAATGGAAGTCCTTTTAATTGTGTACTTGGTAAGGTGTTCTCATTGGCTTTATGAAAACCAATTATACTAACACTGTATTCCACACAGTATTTTTCTAAAAGCTCTCGGTTCCATGAGTCCATGCTGACATACTTCAGAATATTTTCATAAATAACTAGCGTGTACTTCCCTTTGCCGATATCCGTAAGAGGAGGTATGTCCCCCTTGCCTGGGGCGATGACCATGTGGTACTGAAATCGACTAGACTCCAAGATAGCGATGATGTCTTGACCGAGCTGAGAATACTGGCTCTCCACAAAGAGGAGGACGGTAGGGTCCGTGTTAGATGTATCGATGGGTTTAAACGTTTTCAGCTCCATTGACCGATAAGGTAGAATTTTGATGTCGGCACATTCTGCCTCTGCAGTGGTTTCAATCATTGTTATTTCCTGTTTGTAGCCAGAATAGAGAAAATAGGCAGAAATGACAATGCTCAGCAGACAAAAGGTAGCTAAGAGGACAGTCAGGGTTCGGAAACTTCTCCGAAGCTTCACAATAAGATTCATTTTTTACAACTGGTGCGTTGGAAGCTTTTTGCAACTTCTTTTCCTAAAGTGCCATTGTGAATAAAGTATGAGATGGTGGAAATACCACTTCTCAGAAGTTCATGTAACCATTGCAAATCATGTAAAATATTTGAAAGGATCACTGACGGGTTCAAACTGGAAGGCAATGGGTCAGATGGGTAGCTTTTGAATATGTCTAGTGCCAAAAATTGCTGCAGGATCCTCTAAGAATTATCTGAAAAAGAGGAGAAATGTGGTAACTAACACAAAGTAGGAATGTCAATATTTATGTTTATAAATGTGCTGATATCTAAGAGGCATAGGTATAAAAATAGTACTAGTCTATTAAGTGCTAGACTATATGTTTCTTTATTCAGATTTACTATTTGGAGTATTCCCATGTTTTGCAGGGTATAGAATACTATTTCATTCTGTCCAAAAGTCCATTTTTATATAAGACATATTGAGATCACTCCTTTACTACTACCTCAACATAAAGGAGACATAAAAATTTTAAATTTAAGTATTTAAGTTTTATTTATCATACAATTAGCATCTCCATGGCCCATAAGAAACTAGGTTCTTGTATGGGAAGTGGCACACACTCTTCACCGTTTGCTCAAGTTTCTCCAGGGACAAACTGAGTGAATAGGTTTTAATTTTTTTTTTGTTTTTTTGTTTTTTAGTGAGTTATTTTTTTTTACATTGATAGCAGGTACAAGTTTTTCCTTTTGCAATCCTGCCTTTATCTCTGTCTCACAGAAAGCCACTTGGCTTCACTACCCCGTTAAGCAGGGAGAAATGATCTTCTTATTCCTCCCAGCAAAGCAAGACAGAGACTGTGGAAGCAACAGAACAACAAAAAAAAAGCTCCTCGTGTCCCTCTTGTGACCTCAAGTGATGGAAGCACAGACCGGAAGAAAATCTTGGCCTACAGTTTTCGAAGCACAGTCCTCCATATGGCTTACTACAAATATCAGGATGAAAACCGAGTTTTCCATTGTTATTTTTTTAATTCAACAAGCAGGAATTCAATTTCCTATTCTCTTCTTTAGTTCAAGAGAAAAAAAAAATGTAGAAAGCATTGAAGAAAGACATGAAAAATTTCACCAAACTCCTTCATTAGAAGTAGAGGTAATTTTCTATTTTTATTATTTTTTTAAATAAATAGTACTGAACTTAGGGAATTTCTTTCTACACAAAGTTTATTTATCACCCTCAAAACCATGTTTGAGTGCTTCAAGATTGTTTTATTCCACAGTTGCCAAGCGAATGTCCCTGGAAAAGCACCCCGATGGTTTCTGCTATTGATCTGTGACACGTATGGAAGAGGTGTGTGTGGCACAGAACATCTCAGAGAGCCGTGCTAGCTTGCAAAATGAGCAGGTGTTCTATCACACTGAGGATATTTTATGTATTTGTTTTTTTTTAAATTTTAAATTGGTGATCTGATGATTAATGCCCATGAATGACAATTGCAGTTATATTAGGTTAAATAACTAAATATTTCATTCCTACTCTGCTTTGCCAGTTGTATATTATAGGGTTTTAAAATTTTTCCTAATAAGTAATCAAAATTCAGCAGTGTTAAGTTGTAATAATGTTTTTTTTTATTTATGTTTGGAAAAAAAAATTAAACAGACCCCAAATTCACAAATTCAAAATTTCTACATTATATATGAAATATTTCATTTGTTCAAGTTCTAAATATGTAAATGTATCTAATCTTTCCAATATGAAATGCATTGTTATTTTGAAAATATTCCTAGCTGATTTTATCTTAATTTAAAAGAAAATTTAATTATGCATGTTAGTGATTTACTAATACTCTGTTTTGAATAAAATTCTTTTAAGTTGATTATTTACTTTCCAAATCCATTTCATATATGATGTAGAAATTTTGAATTTGTGAATTTGGGGTCTGTTTAAATACAGCAATCAGAAGGCTTTCCTATGGTATAAAATACTTAAGCCTGTACTATTCACTTTGTGTACATGTGAAAATATTCATAAACAAATGCTTGAATAAACATTGAATTAATAGCACATATATGTGTTCATATCACATCAAAAGAACATGATTTTAAAAGAAACTGATGCTGGGAAAATCAAAGGAGTTTGGAGATAAGAAGAAAAATAATTGGAAAGTATTATGCACACATACCAATTTCTTATAATGAATGCAATCATTGTGTAGTGTAATCATGTACCAATAGAGGTAAAAATTTTAAAAAATGAAAAAAGAAAAAAATGTGCCTAATGAAACAAGAGCCAGCTCCACCTCACTTTTACCTTGAAATGTCCTAGCAGAGCTGACATCTATTCAATTCAGATACAGTAGGTGAAAAGTTGCATAGGATTTTGAGAATAAAATTCATCAGAAGAATAAAAGAAAAAGTAAATATGTCACAAACTAATACTTTCTTATCATTACCTATTCTGCCATCAAAAATATAATCATTTTTGAGTACAAAAAGATGAGAAGTCAATGCTACATATTAGAAGAACTTCTCCTAATATGCCATAATGAAAAAAAATGTTAAAAAGAACCATATGGTACTAAAATCTGCTAACCCAAAGAATAAATAAAATTTAAATGTGACATTTGTTTCACATTAATGTGTTCAGAGTGAGAAGAATGATAGCTATGCATCATCACAGCAGTAGACACTGGTGTTCTGTGCATGTGTGCATTTTAATCAAAGGCATGAGTCTTCCTTCGCAATCTCCTGAGTTTTCTTTCCTTATCAAAAACTGGCCAATGGAGAGGATGAAGCCTGGAACGTGGAAGGTAAGACATGGGCAAGTTTAGCAGATCCAGCACCTGCTTGGAATCCCAGAAATGTGGTCATACTGGACTACATATGTTATCTTTTGCTGGGTCTCTTAAAAAAGAAAAAAAAAAAAAAAAAGACAGAGGTGAGGCAGAGCACACTAACCAATGCAAGCATTTGAAACTTCCAATATAAGTCCAGCAAGGCAACAGAAATCATTTTTCTAAGGATACATCCTGCTAAAAGAACCAGATAAAATTAAGGAAATTTATTTCAGGTTATGGTGAAGATATTAAAAACTTACTCCAGTAGTGTAAAATATGTGGAATATATTCTGAAGGGCTCTAAGGAAACAGTTCAATGATTATGTGTGTAGGGGGTGGAGGGGCTGTTGGGAGGACAGGAAATGGGAAAAAAAAGAAGCAAAAATACATCATTACAGATACAAATTCCCCATAGTGAACGTGATAATAATGTATACTTAAAATGTATGCATAAACTCAGTTTAAAAAATCTTAAGCAACATACCAAGCATGTTATTGGGGCTCCGATAACCTAAATCTAACTATCATAAATCTATTGCTAAACTTCTGAAAAGAGAGACTCCCTGGCTATGTCAGGACTACCTTTCCAAATTCTGATTTGGATGATCACCTCTCAGCACAGATGCTATGAAAAAAAGGAGATTTTCAGGTGCCATCTTTCTCAGTCCCACTTTCTTTCTCATAATACAGGAGATTAAACTCAAAGGCCTGACCCTGACATGTAACTCTACCTCTCTCTCTGTGTCTCTCTGAGACTGTGTCTTCCTATGTTGCACTGGCTGGGTTCCAATTTGTGATCCTCCTGCCTCAGCCTCCCAGAATACTGGCATTATTGTGCATGCCACCACATGTGGCAGCTTTTTCTTTCTGTTGATCCTGCATGTTGCTAAACATGGCTCTCCACGTTGGCACTAGTGGACTTTATAGCCCCTAGAATTTTTACAATTAGATAGTGTGTGTATATTCACGTTTTACATATGTCTTCTGTTCTCTGACTTATTTTCAAATTGTTCCGAGATTCTCTATAATTTATTTGTTAAAGTACAGTTGCAAAATATTTTAAGGCAGTGTACATTTCTGGAAAGAGTGGAGAAGGTGGTTTTTGTTTGTCTGTTTCTTTGATTATTATATTTTTTTTAGATAAGTTGTCACTAGGGAGTTCAGGGTGTCTTTGAACTTGCTGTGTTTCTCAGTGTTGTAGCCCAAGGTAGGCTAGAACTTGTGCCAGTCCTCCTGCCTACGCCTGCCAAGTGCTGAGATTACAGGCACTGCCATATCCAACTGTGAAAGTGTTTTAATGAGATGTACAGACCCCTGATTATGAGCTGAACTGAAACAATAAGTAGCTGCAGCAACAATACTACACCACCATTTACTTTCCAGCCACTGTATATACTAATTATTGTTTCATCATCCTGATTGCTTATTATTATTTAACTTTTAAAATGAAATTTAGTTCTTGACAGTGTAAAAAAGAGAATAAGTTTATAATCTAAGATTCTGTGTTGCACAAGCTACAGTATGGAGAAAAACTGAGTGTTGTTAGATGGGGCCAACTTTTATAAGTCAGAATAATTAGATAATTTAACCCCAGTATCAGCAAGTTTTATTCCAGTGTTAACAGTCTGACCTTTCAAAGCTAAAAATGTCTGCCAAAAATGAAGGAAAATACTCAAGTGAACTGCATCAGCAAAATAAGAAGTTGTGACTTTTATGACAACAATTTCCAATAATTTTACTATTTTGACTTTTACTGATATATACAGGAAAACCTATCTGATCAAGTATCTTATTTCTATATGTTTCCTGAGTTTCTGTTAGCTTTCAGGAATTACATAAAATAAGCTCAGTTGTCATATTCATGAAGAAGTGTTTATAAAATTTAAAACCATACTATAGAAACTTTCGACTCTTTGTTCTCATGTAATAACACACTGGGATGAACTTCCTAATTTATGACTATGAATTAAAAATAGTTTTAAAAGTATTTAAACTAGTTTTCAAATTATAGATCATTACCAGGTAAATAAAAATGGCCAGAGTATGTATACTGACATTGTTCAGTTTCAATTATTGCTTTATAAAACTTTATTACTTGTGTTATATGCATAATATATTGCATATTTTATGCCTTGGTTCTCATGTAAGATTATTTTTTATTCATGGTCTCAGGAAAAACTTTATAATTCTGCTGGAGACCCCTTCAGTTGGATTCCAGCCCAGAATCCAACACAGGCCTGAGAAAAGTTACTCTGAGAGATAGAAGTAACAGAGAAAATGATGTGCAGGGACCACCGATGCTAGTGTAACCCACAAAAAGTCCCGGCCACTGACTTCTTGGGAATGAGTTGGGGTAAAGGCAAGCTGTGTGCAGTTTCTGTGAAGATTAATATAAACAAGGCTCATAAAGGACAGACAAAGCATACTGGAATTAGGGTCAGAATAGAAAAAAATGTATGATTGTAATTAGAACATTGTCCTTCTAGTCAGAAAGGAACCAGATTTGGGAGTGAGTTACTCTGACCTCAGCAAGTTGGCTTCAGGCAGACTCACTTCTGCGAGGAAGCCAGTTGTGGGGTGAACTCTTCAGTCTGGGCACTATCGGGATGACAGACCTCTGCTGTCTCCTTCTCTGTTTGACAATGGCAGCTGCATCTTGGCTAGTGACCTCTGTAGGTCCCAGGTTGTGGCAGGTGAGGGGAGTCATACAGAAGCAGACTTTGCCTGGCTGTCAGTAGGGGTGTCACATCGTGCTGCTGGCAGTGAATCCATCATCTGGATCCAGGTGGCACATTCTGGTATGGTGGCCACAGCACCTTTTTATCTTCTGCTGAAAAAATAAGCATATTCTATTTTGGGTTTTTTTTTTAAGGTTTTTTGAGACAGGGTCTCACTTTGTGGTTCAGGCTGGCCCTGAGCTCAGCCTCAAACTCACATCACAGCAATCCTCTCGCCTCTGCCTCCCGAGTGCTGGGATTGCACCCGTGAGCCACCATGCCCACACTGTGGTATGTGGTAATGATTGCTGCTGGGGTGAGTTTCCACACCCAGTATTGTCATGTGGTTACCGGGGATTGAACCCGGGTCCTTGCGCTTGCAAGACAGGCGCCAGAACCACTGAGCTACATCCCCAGCCCCAAATAAGCATATTCTGAACCTTACATTATTAACTGTACTGAGCCATAGACCTTTCAGCTGTGACATCCTTTGACAACACTAATGTCTAGTACATGTTTATAGTTATATCTTTGTGTAAATTTGTTTTCCATAAATGGATATAAAAAATTAAATGGGAAGTAACAGGTCTTATTGAGCTTGCAAAAGTAGTCATGCACTCCTTTTATGTTTATATGATTGTGTCTTTAGTGAAAGGTGAGTACGTCCAATGATGGCTTCTTCCCATGAGTCATCCAGTGGACCTATGTCCCGACGACCTCTAACATGTCTGACTGACTTAGCTGTGTATGGTAATTTCCTCTATAAAGGGCATTTCCAACTGCAGTTAGGGGAAACAGGGTGCAGTTTCAATCCAATTGCTTCAAGCTGAGAACGATCAACTTAGGGAAGATCTTACTTAGGGGATCTCTTCAGGGAGTTAATGTAATAGTCTGATTTTAAGACTATTGTAAATGTTGAAGGGTTTTTACCTGAAAATCAGAGTAGTCACTTACAGTTTGGAGTGGTTTTAGAAAACGACCCCTATCTGTTCAACACCTGATGACACATCTGGGGTGGTCCCATCTGCCTTGGTCCTTGGACTTCCTTTCAGCCTCTTGACCATGATATATTGTGCTATTACTTCCCCAATAACCACACCTAACCTCAAAAGTCAGAACTTTTTTTTTCACAAAATGAAGGTTCAAAGTAATGAGATCAAAGCAATGTGCTATTTTATGAGTTCTGTGAAAGTGATCTTTTCTAGTATTTCTATATATTTGTAAATAACCAGTTGATTATTACCTAATTTTTATGTTTTATATTTTCTTATTTTCTTGACATAATATACATTTATTTTAGTCCCCAAAGTATACATTTTTACCTGTAAACACTCCTAAAAGTGTCATTTCAAACATAATGATGTCATTACTACCTGGATCGTACATTGTAACGTAATATTATGCCAGGTACGTAGCTCTGAGCCATCAGCTGTGTTTACACTTTTGAAGATCATGAAGGGGAGTCAGTAAATAGAAGAGTAAATGTCAGGTGATTTCTTTTATCACCATTTTCTGCAGATACATAAAATGCCTCTTTACCATTTTCTAAGGTCTTGTTTTCTAAAGCAGAGAATTAATGTACTGGCTTTAAGAACAAGTGTCTTTTATTAAAATTGAACTGGAAATAAGTTCACCTTGCTTAGCATAAAACATAAGGACTTCAAGAATCAGACATGGGCACTTTTCTACTTTTCAACATGTTTAGATGCAGTGGTAGTGGAAACACTGTCTATGGCCAGTCCAAAAGGTCTAACAATCATTGTTTGGAACTGTGCATTTATATTTTTATTTTTATTCTTCTAGTGCTGTGCATATACTTTTATACTTAAAATTTCATCATCAAATTTTACCTCCAGTTTTATTCAACTGATCACCAGATATCAACATGTACGAGCTAGAATTAAGCAGAAGGAAGAAATTCTGGAAGGCTTGCATCTGTGTGGAGGATTCTTGAAATCAAGACAATTCACTTAGCACCAAGAGATGACTCTGCAATAAATCTGACACATTTGTCTCATTCTGGATAGATTTCAGAGTAATATTTGCAGTGGGACGTTCAGAGTTTAACAAGAACCAGATGGGCTCTGAAATTCAGTGCACTGTTGGATTTGTTCCTATTTCTCTCCTTTCTATAAGGAGTACAGGCATTGATCCAGCACTCACTAAACAAACCAAGGTATGGACACTTCTTGAACATCTATTATTTGCCAGGTAAATGTGCAAATTCACTTGCTTATTATACTAATGTCAAAAATCCTAAATTGTTTTGTTTGAATCTACTCTTTATTTTTTCCCTCTATACTGTTTTCCTTTCATTTTCAGAAAGTCTATTTGTCCCACTAACATGTGTGTTTTTCAGACTGGTGCTCATAGACTTAATGTGAAGAGCATAAGCATTAATCACCCAGTCTATGTAACATTTCCTCTTCCTAGCTCTGTTTTCTTTTCTCTCCCTATGGACAATTTGTATGGAAGCTTCAAAAGATAACTGGAGAAATACAGTATCTTAGTACATTCTGTTTAAATAGAATCTGGCTACTAATTTTCTCTTAAAATAGGCCCCTTTTCTGTCAATAGTGTCATCTCTGAAGAGATCATTAAAATATTTTTAAAAACTCATACTGTTGCTTTTCATCCTTAACAAAATTTGTGTATATTTCATACTATTAAAGCATAATGAAACTTTCAACACAAGAAAATGAGAAATCAAACAAATGTTACTCAACAAAAATTTCCCATTTTTCCTAGTTTTTCCTCCACACAAAATTTGTTTTCATGAAGATGTGAACACAATCCAATTTCATCTTACTTTTAACTTACCATTATGACATGAATAGTTATACTAACAGAGAATGTTTAATAAATTCTTCTTCTAGCCATCACTTTTTTCCATTTCTAATCTCTCATCTTAGGTACATTTGATGATTTCAACAACTTTCTAAGCTTAGTTATCCTAAGCATGGTAGCTTACTTCCCCCAAAATATGCTTTACAAAATATAGACAGTGAGGGTTGAACTGTCTCAAAATCATATAGGAAAGCAAGTCAGCTCCCTCCCGGGCAGGATCCCCAAATCTTAGGATTTTTTAACCTTACTTTTTTGCTTTCTAATACCAAGAAATATATGTAACCATTTTAAAGTCAGCTCTCTCCTTTATCTCAACCTCTTTTCTAGAACTTCAAATATCATCTTCTAGGTATTTTCTTCCAAAATGAGGGTCAGGATTTGTTAGTAAGTGACCATAAATAGCAACTTTCTGCTTGATAATTTTGATACCCTTGTGGCTTTAGTGTCTACCACCCAGCCATCACTCTTAGTCCCCTGTGCTGGGCCTGTGTTTATTTACACTGCACAGATGATCTCAACAAGTTCAACTCATGCCTACTTCCAAACACTTTCATGACCCACTTAGCCCACATCAGTAAAGCAACTACCTAAACTTGACATTTTCTAAAGCTGTTTTTATCTTCTAGAACTTTCCATCTTGTTATGCCTGCACTTTGCTTGTGAACCAGCTGATACCTCTGTCTTATCCTTTTAGATAACATTTGAATTTTCTGTAAGAATCACGTACTATTTTTATAAAAATGAAAAATTGGCAGAACAGTTTTAAAAAAGGCTTGTGATAACTAAGTTTTCTTTAAACATTAATTCTAAAATCTTGTGAATAATAAGCTTTCCCCATTTTGATACTTGACTGAATTGAGAAACCAAGTGTGTTGGTGAAACACAGGAGGGCAAACTAAATGGGGAAAACCTACCCTGAATATGGCTGGCACATCCAGTAGGCTGGAGGCCAGGGCGCCACAGGAGCAGGGGGCGAGGAGATTCTTCTCATGATGCTCTGCCTCCATTCAGTCTCCAAGTTTCATGGGTTGAAGTTTAACTCTTCCCTCTATTAAGTTCTTCTCTCACCATCTTGTCACACCTAATTTGATCACTACTCCTGCTCATCCTCGATTGTCTTTCTCCCTCTAAATCTATGAAGACTGTGCTGTCCTTATCTTTTCTTTGTGATATCTTTGCATCTTTATTTAATTGATTTGTGTGTTTTCTCAAGAAGGTCATAGGTACATTTCCAATAGTCTACCCTATGTTCTAAGTTTTTCTTTCACAGTAAACTGCCAGCCCCCAAGTGTAACTGGATTCTAAACTAGAAATAAAGAAAATCAGTGATAATCTTCACTAATTTAAATTGATGCTCTGTGACAGAGCGATGTAATTTTCTATTGGAAGAATGATCTCAGGATTTAAGCCCAAGTTTTGAAAACTGGAAAATCAATTGCACCAAATTATCTCTAAGTTAACTTATAAGTAGACTATTATGACACATCAATTGTTTCTCATGAGGCCAAATTTGCCAGAAAATGTTAGATATCTGCAAACACACACACACACACACACACACACACACGTTCTTTAAAAATATCAAATACTTGTAATAAAAGAGGTGGGGTCAGATCTTCAATTTTGTTTTTCCTTTGAGACAGGTCCTGGGATTTCTAAATAGCTTTTCTGCAGAAAGTAGTGAACAAAACATCCATTCATCTTCCTGGACTCATTTGCAAATCTTCTACATGACACTTGCACACACAAAGCAAACTGAAGCTCTGCACGCCTGCTTTTTTGTCAGTGCTAGTGCCAACTACAGCATCTTAGAACAGGCTTATTTCATAATTTCAGGGCAGTGAGATTAGTGACCAGCAGGAAGTCCAGGGCCTCCTACTTCTTTCCCTAGTGAGACCATGAAGGCACTAAACAGTCATGTGTAAGGTGAGAAAAAGATAGAGAGAGCAAAAAGGAGGCTCTTCCTCATGAGATCCACTTGCATGCAAGTGGAGCTCTGCAGAAATTTGGATTGAATTAATATCAAAATGTTTACCCTTAGCACTGAAAGTGAAAGCCAGGCTTTCACTAAATTTCAGTCATGCTCGCTCAGTGTAATTCCTCCTCAACGTGACTCCACCCCGGCCAAAAGCAAGACTGCCTCTTCAATCAATCCACAACCAGCTGCCTCTGTGCATGCTCCAACCAGTCTGGAACCGACCCCACTTGTATGTTTTCCCTCTACTGTTTATAATTTAAATGACTCTATTTGCATTAAAGGTGAAACAGTTCTCAAAACGCTCCCAGAGTCTGTGTGGTGACTCTGCCCATTCATCCTACTGGTCCAAGTTTCTGTTACCCCCATAAGCATAGCATGACACCTATTATTTTTATTTTTTATTTGGATATTCAGACAAAATCACATATATTCCTTTAACTTATATTAAGTATACTTGTTCTCCTGGAATTTACCTTAAATCTCAGCTTATCATTCATTTTATAACTAATTACATTGATGTAACTCAATTATTAATTTCTACTTATGTTATTTTTGAGAAGACTTCTCCTAAATAACTGTTGATATTTTGTCTTGTGTGCTTTGGAGAAAATGATATATTTTTCACTAAGCAGAGTCTGGTGATCTTTGCATTTAAGTAACAATTTCTCCAGTTCTTTACTTTTTAACAATTCAAATAAGCAGCTAATCTTGTATAACAAAATTCAAAGAATTTATTTGTATTTAGAAGGTAATTAATTATAAACAATTTATATACACAAAATAATAAATACATCAATAATGAAAAACAAAACTACAAAAAAGGCAAAATATTAAAGTGAGCAATTTATTTATCATTAATTCAAGTTTTACAACAGGCTATAAGATTAGTCAATAAATCATCTTTGTGTTTATAGCATGAGGAAGGAATGATGTTTATTGATCTATCACATTTATATGAAGGAGAAAATAAGATGCTTGCTTTTTCAAATGCATGCATATTTATTGCTACATAGTTGGATCTCTAACTTTCTCAACACTAGAGGGCGATGTGTTCTTGCTTTTACTGTAAAAATAGACCAGCTGCATATTCTCCATGGGCAGCTAAACAAACAGAAGAAAGAGCTAACTGGGTGAGTGCAGAGCCCACAGGTTACTCTGCCTACAGGAAAATCACCATATTATAATTATCAAGGAAAGATCGTAAATCTAAGTATTAACCCCTGCAACAACACAATTTAACATTAAATATTTCTGTCAATTATCTTCCTCTTATTTCTAATGAAACTCATATTATATTATTTGACTGTGGATTTTCTGCTTCTGAATTTTAATTTTTGACTTCTGATATCTATAGTTTCACTTTTTGTTGCTACTGTGTGCAAGATACAAGGCCATTAAACATCAGCTCTGTTGGGCTAAGGATTCAGCTCAGTGGTTTTCGTGCCTGTATTGAAGGCACAAGGGCTGGGGTTTGTTTCCCCTGTAAACCATGTACCATACTGGATGAGGAGACTCACGCCCAGCAGCAACCAGTACCACATACCACAGTGCTGGGAGTGGTGGCTCACGCCTGTAATCTCAGCACTCGGGAGGCAGAGGCAGGAGGATTGCTGTGATGTGAGTTGGAGGCTGAGCTCAGGGCCAGCCTGACCTACAAAGCGAGACTCTGTCTCAAAACAAACAAACAAACAAAACGAAACAAAACAAAACACCTGTTTACTCTTGTTAATTTGTGAACAGTTTTGTATCTAATCTTTTAAGACAATAAAAACATAATACCTTCAATTCAAATGATTATGAGGCCAAATTCACTACATTTTGATTCCAAATTACAACTTATCTACCATAAGTTCATATTTTAGGTAAATAAAAATGTACATTTCTTATAAAAGATTTGATGTTATATTTGTTATTTGAATATGCCACATGCCTGAATGACAATTTCATCTACCAAAAAGGGCATGAACCCTAAAGACATGAATAAACTTAAATGATCAGATATAGAATTCCTTAATAATAGAGATTCAAAATCAAATAGATCATGTCATAAAGATGGATAAATAAGATAAATTTTACAGTGTGGTTTAGATTATGCCCCAGTTTACTACAGTATAGGTAGAAATATAAAACATAAGGGCCACACTTAAGGTAAATTGAAATTGTCATTATAATTTTCCATGTGTGATGAAACTGTGCTTTATCTGCAAAGGTGGCTTCCTGGGTACCAAGCTCTTCTGTTCTGGTTGCGTCTTAGAGTGGCAGCATTATGTACTTCCATTTTAATTTATAATTCACCTGAGAATCTAAAAAAAGTGCCTGTTCACCTCCAGTTGATTTTCAGATGATTTGATAGATAATGGATCATCAGGAGGCTGTGTATCCCATGAAATATACTCAAATTAAACATCCTGAGTAAAATGAACAAACAGAATAGACTATTTCTATTCATGTTCTGAGTCTTTCTTTCAAGTTGTTTTCCTTACATTAGTCGTTAAAGATTTGTTAAAGAAATGTATTTTTCAGGACTAAGAAATCTTGTTCAATAACTATGACAGAATCTGTCATAAACAAATACTGAATAACATGATGATACAAGACACCAATGCTAATTGGGGTGCAAACATCAAAATGTTTAATAATGCAATCTAAAAAAAATAGTCTGTAATTAGATTTGGTCTCATCATTCCCCTCAAGTTACAGTTAAGACCACGTGCACACACAGATGAAAATATTACAGTTCATTTTCAAAAGTGGCCAGAAACCTAAAGTTGCCAGACCAGCATTCCAGTGTAAAGACTCGCAGTTGTTCAAGTACCACCCTTATGATGCCCAGAGAACGTGAATGTGGGCGAAGACAGAAGCCAAGAGTGAACTCCCTCCCACCTGCTTCTTCCCTTCCCCAGCTTGTGACTAAATCTGTGAGGGACATATTAAATGCACACATTCAGCTCACATGTCCATGGCATGGCTGTAAAGGTGGGCTAGGAATCAGTTAGTACTGTCTGAGGTAGAGATTGGTCAGAGGATAGAGTAGCTCCACAAACACAGGAAAAAAAACCCCAAACTTGCTGGTGAGAAGTAAAGAAAAGAGACAGCAGTAAGTTGATCAAAATGAACTTGGCTATGTAAAATCACCACAAGAAGCCTTAAGGAATTAGTAATAAAATTAGTCTGCATCAAAAAAGAAAAATAGTATAAAGGCAAGCAATAATAATAATAAACAACTGTCTTAAGAGCTCTATTTTCTTTGAAGGAAGTCATGTTGTTAATTGACTTTAGACATAGAAAACTAAAGTATTCCTATGGTTATCTCTAATACAGATATAGATTTATATCAACTTCAGAAAGCTAGTAGAGGTGAAAAAGTAAATGAAAGAAAAACATCCTATTAAAAGAAAAGCAGACAGAAGAGAAAAATAAATCTAGACAGAGTAGAATTAATAGAAAACATAAGATAATAGGGCTATTAATGTTAATAATTGTATTAAAAGTAAATTATATTTTAGAAAGAATGGTGGATTGACTAAAAAAACAGGTACATGCTGGTTTCAAGCAACATAAAAAATTTATGAAATAAGTGTTTAGTAAATAATATGTCAGAAATATTCTAATTTTTAAATATTAGAATGTTTTTTAGAAGGCAATTTAGTCAAATAATAGGAAAATTTGATTTTAAAGTATAAACAATTGCTGGAGAACAGAGATGATTTTGTAATGACAAAATGATATAATTTAGGCACACTGAAATTTAAATTTGATCTATCTAATATCA
Source organism: Petromus typicus (assembly GCA_004026965.1). Taxonomy (NCBI): domain Eukaryota; kingdom Metazoa; phylum Chordata; class Mammalia; order Rodentia; family Petromuridae; genus Petromus; species Petromus typicus. The sequence continues at coordinate 9,272 of PVIR01024597.1, read as the reverse complement.
CAGACTCAAGTGTATAAAGCAGAAACAGGCAGAACTACAAGGAGACATTTATAGCTCTCCAGTTATGGAGAAATTACTTATTACATTTCTCAAGATTCATCAGAACACTGATACAACAGCTTTAAGGATAAAGAAGACCTAAACATGCTAACAGACTTGGACTGCAACACATATTGAAAATGTGATATTCAACAGCTGTAATTCACATATTGAATTAGGGTTTAATTATAAAACTTTATTGTAAAAGTTGCACCAGAGCAATTCATAATAAAAAAGAGCAAAAATATTTCAATGACACATGCTATAATATGATATATTTAGAAACCAGTTTCAAAATCATTAGAAAATTATAGATTAGCAACTTAAGGAGCCTAATTGAATAACTACAGGTCAAAGATACATGGAAATAATTTTTAAAAGTCAGAAAACTAATAAGCAAACCATGTGAAGCATTACTCACAAGCAGATAGGTTAAAAATATAAAATAAAAAGAAAAGAGAGAGCCAAGATGAAAAGAAAATAATCAGATAAAAATTGAAAGGAAAACAAAGCCGGAAGCAGAATCTTTTAAAAGGCAAACTGATCAGACAAGCCTCTGCTGACATTAAGATGAAATGAGAAGTATTATAAGTAATTACAGAGAGCAGAAAGATAACTATATTTGCTTCAGACATGAAAGGGGGCATTATTGATGAATTCACAAAGACATTCTCATTGTAAAGGCACTTACTGTGTGAAGTGTCTAGAAAATGTCACTTCACACAATTGTAAAAGACGATTTAAAAAAGCCTCAAAATGAAGAGTGCAAAACAAAATAAGAAAGACAAGAACTGAATAATCAGAAATATTACCATAGAGAAAATTCCAGTCATTGATGCCACCAGAAAATCCAATCAAATCTTCAAAGAGTAAATAATTCTGAGTATAATCTGTTTTCAGAGAAATGGCAATAGAAAGGTATCTTCCAGCTGTGTAGGAGGCAGAGGTGGTGGGGAGGTGATGTGGATAGTGATAACAGCGGAGGGAAAAATCCCAAAGAGAAACTCGCAGTCAGTATAAATACGATGCTTAACGTGGAAAAAAAATATGAAACACAGCGTTTAGAAACTAAATGAGATAGTATGGAGTGTAACTATTATGGGCTCCATTCTAATGCATCTTCTTCATATTTTGAGGCCCTAGCTTAGGATATGAGCTTATTTGGTAATAGGGCTATTGAAAATATAATTAGTTGACACGGGCTCTTATACTGTAGTGGGATACGTCAGTGATCAATGGTGTGACTGGTGTCCTGATCCAGGACACTGGAGACAAGTGGAGACACTGAGCCAAGCACAGAGAGATTTCCAAGCAGAGCCTAGAGTTACACTGCCTCAAAGAAACAGCCAGGGATCAGGGGAGAGGCTGGTAACAGCTCCTTCCCTAGGGCAGTTAGGAGAATGGTTCTGTTGGCACTTTGATCTCAGATATGTAGAAGAAACAGAACCTGCGTTTGTTAAGTCACTCAGGTTACAGCTCTTTGTGGTAGCAAACTGGGTAAACTAAGAGACTGGATTGCTGGGATGGCTGATTATGAGAAAATGGATCAGCACTCTCCAAAGTGTGGTGGAGACAGCTGCTACCATCTCGTACACTTCCCTCATCCTGCTCAGTGCTATAGGTTCCGAGTCCCTTAGTTCCTAACTCATCCTCCCAGAATCTTACATCCTCTCAGGATGCCGTTTATTCTCAGACTTCTCAGTAGACACAAGATATTCGGGACTCCAGAGATTTCTTCATGCATCTATATAATTATTGTGTGTCAGCAATATGCTTTCCCTAAACAACATTGGCTTTATCTCCAGCTCTAACTGAAATCTGGTTCTCCTTGAAGGTTCTCCAGGCTCTCTGATGTTGGATTTTCTCTGCCTTCATTTTCATGTACTTATTTCTCATAGTCACCTTGGAAATATTATCCTTTCTTAGTCTCAAAACTTCTCTGACTTCTCATTTATTAGCCCATATCACTCACCTTTCTCCTTTTCCACAACCATCAATCTAACCTTCCTCTCTTGGAATAGTATCTGAAAAATGGCATCTTTTGGAAACCAATCATTTTTTTTTAAAAAACATCACTCATGTAATGATGCTTGGTAGCAAAATGTACATATGGATATTCCTTCCAAGATTACAATTTCAGTTTTTAAGTCTTTTTTAATTCTGATTATTACCTCATTATTGCGTTGCACCCCACACTCTTCCGTCTGTGTAGGTTTGTGATTCATAGTGTTGATTTCATCCATGTGACCAACCAATCCTAATTTCCTATTTTTTTAAAATCTTACTTTATCCACTGTCCTAACTTCTGCAGTACTTCAAGCCCTCAACATCTTCAAGTTATTTATCCTTGTTTTCACTTCTTCCTGAACACTACCTTCCTTTCCTAGTTTAAATTCATTGATCAATCATTATATTTTTTCAATAGTATTATCCCCTACTCTCCTGTCATTTCACAGTGTGAAAATGTTGTTTATTTTAGTCTTATTAGTTCTGGCCTAAAGGTCTGCTTCCTGACATTTCCAAATGTGTTTTCCTTCCAATGACTCTCATCTTGTGATTTTGTTTTTTATGTCATAGCTAATACAGCTGCAAGGAGAAAAGAATTCCCAAAACACCACTCCCAAGTACACTCCTTTTGTACTTTTTTGGATGAATTCTAAATACTTCTAGGCCTGTGTAACTCTCTAATTGTGTACTAGTTCTCATACATTATCCCTATCATTGGAAAATATTGCTCAATAACAATCTCTTCTGTCTCCAGCAGCTGTAGTGCTTTCCCTCACCGAAAGAACATCAGCATCGAAGCATTCTGTTCAGTCTATCATACTTCCTTGTCCTACAATCCAATGCTCCATCACTGAAAAGGAAAATTTTGCAGAAAATATTGAAAACACACTCATTATTTTCTTTGGCCCCTGCTTCAACCAGCTTAGACTCATCATTTCATTAAAATATCACTAAGAAACTATGCTGTGAAGTCAATGATCAATCTTTACTTATCTTTCTTGGCCTATCATGAGTATTTTACCTCCATAATAACAGTCCTGTCACCTGTCTTGTTACAGTTTTTCTGTAAAAATTATCTTTACTTTGCTTTCAGGGAATCATGAGTTTTTTTTTTTCCTGTGACTTTTCAGCCCCATATTTTATATTCTTCCCATTTCTTGACCCCATAAATGTGAATTTTCTAAGAGTTTATGCCTTGAACCTCTTCTTTTTCTATTTATATTCACATCTTTAATTCTGTCACTTTTCTTTCTTTCTTTTTTAATTTTTTTTTTTTTTGGTGGGAGGATAGGGTCTCTCTTTATAGTTCAGGCTGGTCCTGGGGTCAAACTTAAACTCATAGCAATCCTTCTGCCTATGCTTTCCAAGCTCTGGGATTACAGGCATGAGTCATCCAGCCCTGCTTTGTGGTATGTGGTTCTGATGGCTGGTGGGCATGAGACTCTAGACCCAGCATTGATGTAGGTGGTTACGGGGAATGGAGCTCGGAACCTTGTGCTTGCAAGGCAAGTGCTGGAACCACTGAGCTAAATCTTCAACCCAATGCTGTCACATTTGTAAGTACTGTCTATAAGATGACTACAAAATTTACAACAACCAGTTCCTATTTATATATTTAACCTTTTAATTTGTATTTCCACTTAAAAATCTATTATACATCTCAACTCACTATCAAATATAATGTCTTGATATTTTTCTTAATCTTAAACTAATTCTTTTTTACCACTTCATATAAATAAATAGTAGCTCCACTATTATTTTTTCCAAAGGAAAAACATACTCAGGCACAAACCCTGTAGGTTGGTCACTGACTTCTCCCTTTCCCAGAATCAGGGCATAACTCCCTTCCAGCCAGTATTCTAGTCCAAATTAGCACTACTTCTGCCCTGGACTATTAAAATAACTTCCTAATTGACCTCAGTTCTTGGCCCATAGTGTTTCTTTGTTCACTGTGCAGCCAAAGGTATCATTTTATAATACCTCTGAGTCACTCATTTCTCCTAAGAAGATTGTCCTAATTTTCTTCAGAGTACAGCCAAATTCACAAAATGACCTATGTGGTCCTTCCTAATATCCTACCCCTTCTCTTTCACTGCGTCTTTTCCAACCTCCCCACGGAATTCTCACTGTTCTCTGAACATGCTGTGCTCTTCAGGAACCTCGCTCTGTGGGCTTTGACACTTCCTGTTTCTTTTGCTTGGAGTGCTAGTCCCTGATAGATCAACATCGCATGACATTATTTCTCATAGTTTTATATTCAAACTAATATCTTTAACATAGTAAGTTCTGAAAAGTACACGCTTTCTTCTGATATTTCTTCACCTCTTATTGGCTTCAGGTGTCTGTGTGAGACTGTGTGTGCATATATGATTTGAATAATATATTTGCTGTCAGATAGTATTTTTTTTTCCTGTCTATCTCTTCCACGAGAACATATTTTGGAGAAAGGATTTTTATTGTTTTTCCCTTTATAACTTATAGTTATATTTTATCTTATAAGAAAGTACAGTAGGCTCATTCTACTTTAAATTCTACTTTCTTAGATTCAGTTGAATGCATATTGAAAATACTGGGGGGTGGGGAATACTTTTCAGAAAGTTCCAAAAAGCAAAAGAAAATTTTCTGTTTACTAAGTACTTTGCTGTCCATTTGAACAAAGTGCAGTGTAGGTATATCTGCTTGTTATTATTTAGGTCAAGGATGTACCTCAAAATTCTCATGCAGGCAGAGGAGAGTATTATGGAAGATGACTAACAGTGTAGAGGAATGTTACCTCTCTTCCCACTGCTCTCTGTAGCTCTGTTTCCTGGCTCCTATGATGTAAGCAACTTTTCCTCTACCCAGACCTGATTCTGCTTTGGATCCTGCTGACTATTGACAGGAAATGTGAACCGATGGAAACTCCTTCGTTCTTCAGTTGTGAGTGTCTACTATTGTGTCTCAGAGACAGGAAAAGAGACTCAGACTTTATTATAGACTTTGCTAGGATCATACTCATGAATTATATAAGTAAGGAATAATAGCTGTTTGTACTCTGAATATGAAGATCATCTATTACTATTATTATTTCTTAGACAATACATGTAACAACTATTAAGTTAGCATCTATATTGTATCAGTTGTTATAAATAATCTAGAGATGATTTAAGGTATGTCAGAAGATAAGCATAAGTTTACACTTATATGCAAATTTTACACCAATTTCTATAAATCACTTGAGCATATATGGATTCTGGCCTTAGGGAGTCGTGGAACCAATCCCCTTATGGTAATGAGAGAGTGCAGGAAATTGAATTGAAAAAGTAAGTAGGTAACAAGAGATAAAAATACCTTATTTAAAAGGTTGAGTTTAAACTGCCTTAAAGATATGAAAGTATTAAAATAATTTGAATACTAATGGTAAATGTTATGTTTTAGAAAATTATCTTTGAATTATCTGAGAGAATGGTTGGGATCATGAGGCAGAAGACCAATTAAGCATTGATTACAATAGTCTTGATGTACATTTAAGAAAATAGAAATGAGGACTCGGAAGATAATCTCAGAGAGTGAACAAAATTCCAAGAATGGCCAACTTTAGTTTTTTTCTTTTTTGGCAAGGTCTCTCTTCATAGTTCAGGCTGACTATTCACTCACTAAGTAGCCCAGGAAAGCCTCAAAATCACAGCAGTCTTCCTGCCTCTGTCTCCTGAGTGCTAGTATTACAAGCATGAGCCACCATGCCTGTCTACAATGCTCAATTTAATACTGAAAGAGAACAGAATCAGAGGACCAAGGCTAGCAAAATTCAGGGCTCAGGATGCAAATGCAGTGGTCGAAGCACCATAAGATTAGCACAAGAACAGACTTGTCATCAGAGAACAGTGAGGCCGCAAATAAACCTTCACAAAAGTGGCTAACTGGATTTTGACAAAGATGAGAAAAAAATTCCATGGTGGTAAGAATGTATAGAGATGTGGCCACTTGGAAGATGTTTGAGGTGTTTTTCACAATGCTAAATACTCTTGTCAGCAAAAAAAAGTCCTCATTATTTGATCAGTTGAATTAAAAAGTGGCATCCACATAGAGCCTATGCGTGATGCTTTATCAAAGCTTCATCTGTTGTTTATAACACGTGAAAACTGATACCCCTCAGGAGGTGAACAAAGCAATGTACTTCTGTGCACCAACACAATAGAGTATTATTCAGCACCAAAAATATTCTGTCAAGCCCCCAAATGCATAGAAGAATCTAAAGTGCATACTACTAAATGAGAAGTCGAATGTGAAAAATGCAGAACGCTGTAGGATTCTCATACAATATTCTTGGAAAAGCAAAACTATGGAGGCAGAGGAAGTTTAGTGATTAAGGGTCTGGTTACAAGACCAAGGAATGAATGGGCAGGCCACGGAGGACATTTACGGCAGTGAAACTGTGAGATTATAATGATAAACACAGTTTTGTCATAACTCATAGAACTTTTAACACCAAGGATTAGTCCTACTATAAACTGTAGATGGGGTAACACTGTGTGTCATGAGCATTGTGCAAATTTCAGGGAGGTTAGGGATATGGGGCAGGACTGTACTGGGTGGGTGTCTGTGAGAACTCTATAGTTTCTGCTCAGTTTTTCTGAGAATTTAAGTTGCTTCAAAAAGGGAAGTCTGTTACAGAAATGAGCAAGGTGTTTAATGCCATTTCTTTATAAATTTCTATCTTTTATAAATTTATAGCTCTTTTTTTTTTCTTTTTTTTTTTCCTGTGGCACTGGGGATTGAACTCAGGTCCTTGTGCCTACAAAGTAGGCACAGTACCATTTGAGCTAAATTTCCAGCTCTGAAAATCTGTATCTCTACATACGTAGCCCAATAGGATAATTTAAGAATGGTTTGAGGGCCAAAATAATTTATTGAAGAGTAACTATTTTCTTCACTCATATTTCCTAAACAATATTAATAGTTGTAGTTCATAAAACAAATATATTACTTCTAATGTATTACTTCCCTTTAATTCTTCCACAACCCCAAATTACTCTGAAATTTTTCCGATGACACTCTTCCTTTCTGCAAATATTTCACTCTTTTTCTCCTCCTGTTCCTACCTTTCTCCTCCAATACACTGTTGTACTGATCCCTCCACTTCATGTTCCGGAAGCAGAATTCTCCTCCACTTATTGGGAAATGGGAAGGGCAAATGTTTTATATTCTTTGTTAGATATGATTGTGGGATTTCTCACATGAATTATTTTTGTCCTTTGATGTAAGAAATGAGTGTAACAAATTTTGTAACTTAGAGCCAAATAGAATTTAGAGAAGAAAAAAAATGCACTCCCCAAGACTGCATGAGCTCCCAGACATTCATTCAACATTGGCTGAATGTTCACCAGGCCATCGATGCACTCCACCTAACAAGCATGACCTCTGCTTTTTAATGTCAAAGGCAGCCTCTCTTGTGCCATATTTGAGTAAAAGGCCAGTTGGTGTGCAATGTGATACATGTAATGTACAGAAGGTATATGGTTATACAAATGCAAAGAAGACATGTGAAGAGAAAATGAGTAGTATTTCTGTAAAGCCTATGAAATTTTTCAAAAGAAAATGTCCACTAGCCTTTTAAATACATGTGAAAGACACTGATTATCTGTGCTGGGATTACAAGTCAACAGGAAATGAGACCATGGTGGGGAGAACATGAAGGAACGGCGTGTGCAGTCGAATGACAGGACCGTGTCATGCAGTCCCCTTAGGAAAAGACCTCGCAGGAACTGTGGTTGGCAAAAGAGGGCTGCGGAAAGTGCCAGCAAAGGATGCAAACTTTTCTCCTCAAGTATTGAATATTGTTCATAAGTCAAGAAGTGGTACTGAAAGTTGACCTTGAAGTTGATAGTTAAGAGAATACTGGTGGAATGAGCAAAATCAGTGGAGAGAGGTAGGGGAGTCAGATAGAAGATGAAGTGAATTGGGCAGATAGTATTGATGAATAAGCTAAGGTCTACAAGTAAAATAAAAAGGAAGAGAAAGTGGTAAGAACACAAAACTTACTGGCAAGAGGGCATGTACTTTTTAGCCAACTGAACTCTTTACTCTGTGGGGAATCATTACAAAATTTCAAAAAGAGGGCAAATTCTTATGGCCTGAAGTCACCAGAAGAAGATTTAGAGATGGTTGTAAATTGCTTTAGTTCTTGAAGTATTAGACGTTTTTTGACTTCAGGGCGGAAAAAGAGACTTGATACAGAAGATAAAACCACTATCCAGGCCTAGGTAAGTCCAATACACTGGGGAATTTATTTTTGGTGCTTTTCTCTTTACATTTAAATTATTAAATTTCTAACCTATAATGGATAATTTCTGCAGGTTAGTTCAAAATCATTATTCTTTAAGCATTGTTTTGCCTCCTTGTTAGTTTTCTCAGTAGAGAGTCATGAATGTAGTCATCTGTTAGTCTTAGAGCACCCTCTTGGCTCTTGTATTTGTTAGGCACCGTGGGTCCCAGATGCTGGGCTCATTGACTGGAGTCTATGTGGAGACATTTGCTTCTTGATTTCTGAATGAATAAAGGTGAGAGGAAAAGAACCTCACCTAATAGTGAATCCTGAAGTTTATTTTAAGAAATTGCATAGGACTTTATTAAAGTATAAATCATAAAAGAAATAAAAATGTAATCATAAAAGAAATAAAAATGTATCACTATTGGCTTTTTGTAGTGTGAATTGAATGTGTTATTAATAGCATTGTGATTATAGAATAAGCCACGAAGATACTCAGAGTCACCTGGAAACTATATTTTTTATATTTTAATTGTATTTTCTGACTTTAGGTAAATAATAATTACAAATGAAATTAGACAGCACCAAAATTAATAAAATATTTCTCTCTCTTAAAATTAATTTCAGCAATCACTTTTTAACCATTGAGTTTCTTACCTAGAGCCACCTAAAGTATTTGATCCATATATGCCCAGAGAAAAACTTTCTATTATTTGGAGGCAATATAATTGGGTTCTATTACCTAGCTTATAATAATCTCTGCTAATATTTTTTCATTGTATTATTTCACTGTCATCAAACTATTTGTATAATGGTTGAATATTTCTGGATTTGAGTTGATGATAATGGAAAACAAACTCAAAGTGAGTGCTTTTAATCTTGTCTATAAAGAGGTATACAGGCTGGGGATTTAGCTCAGTGGTTCCGGCACCTGTCTTTTTTTTTTTTTTAGGTTTTTTTTTTTTTTTTTTTTTTTTTT
>PVIR01024596.1:0-25757 GCA_004026965.1 Petromus typicus | reverse complement strand
GATACTAGAAGAGGATTCAGCAGAGTGAAGGCAATGTGTATCGATAAGGAAGCAGAAGACAGCATGGTACTCAAGTAGACATTGTCAGTGGAGAATATTTGAGAAATGTGTCCAACAAGCCCGTTTAATAATAGGTCAAAGCAAGTTTCTCAGTGACACACCAAAAAGGATAGTTTTCATTTTGATAGTGCTTATTTTGAAAATTTTTTTAAAAAATGGCATGATATTATCACTATTTTTTTCCTTTTACCGAACCTAGTTGCACCATTTCACTAAGAAAGGACAGGCCAGAGACTTTCAGCATATTACATTATTATAGAGTCAAATAAAATAAAAACCTCTGACTACACACCAAATTGGACAGGAATTGTTGAAAACCACTTTACATAAACAAGCTTTGCTATGGAATAGATATCTTTCCTGGAGGTTGCAAAACACCTATTATGGGCAAACTGAAATATGTGCTTGCCCGTAGCTCTTGTCTGTTTTCACTGCTTTATATTACTCAGCTTTGATTCCTTTACGCATTCACTGATTTCTCACTCTGTGTTTACAAACACCTGGAATTTGCTCTCCTGTGGAAGTAGCAGTAAATAAAAAAGGCATTAATGCTCCCAAGACCCTTAAATATAGTAGTGGAAATTGATCAAAAGACATGCAGACATGAGTTATTATTTGGCATAAAATAATTCAAGGAAACCAAAAGAAGGGGCAGAGTACTTGGGTAAGACATAGTTTATATAGAGCAGTCATGGAAGGCTCTGTGAGAAGGTGACTCCTGACGGCGATCCACAGTGAAGTCAAGATTGGAAAGAGAAGGAACAGCCATGTTGAAGACCCTGACCTCCAAAATGCTGCCTGGTGGAAAACAAGAACAGCACCAACACCAGCAGAGAGGGAGCGAAGTGTGCAAAACCCGAGGGAGGGACGCCAGGAAGCCAAAGAGTCCCAGATGTGCACTAGGTGTGTAGTTTCTGACTGTAGCACACTGCAGTGAATTGGCTGTTAAGAGTGGAAGCCACTGAAAGTTTTGGGCAAACCAGCGATTGACACCTCATTTCCACAGGGCAAGTTTGTTGTGGGAGAAAAAGAGGTTCACAGCAGAAGGTGGAATTCTATTTAACACAAGCAACTCATGATGTTGAGCTTGAACTAAGGTGGTAGCTGAAGACAGGAGGGTTGATTGGATATTACACATATTTTCTGCTGGAAAGGAGGATGTCCAGGATGGGAATACAGATTTGGAAGTTTCCAGTTTACACGTGGTGGTTCAAGCCCTTAGTCTTCATTGGAACATTTGTGAAAAGGAAATATTTGGCTCAGAACTAGACTATTTGTGCTTACTCTTCAACTGATTCAATGCCTTTAGTGGACTCTAAAGATCAGGATACTTTCTTGTTGAAATTTAGAGCGTGGGCAGTCTATGGGCAGTAAGAAGGAATGGTGAGTTTCAGTAAAGATCGCTAAGGCAGGAGTACTGGGCTTTTTAGCCTTCTTGATTTTTCCGTAAGACACAGCGCCTAGTGTCTGCTCTTAACATCATGCTACACTCTTCGGCAGTCTGTCAGAACTGTGTGTGTCCCAGAATCTCCTTTGCTGACAGGCTCCATTTTCGTTTTCTAATACAAGCTCCCGCGTTGCCGTGGAGGGGGAACAGGCTGTGGATCTGTAGGCCTTTGGGACAGGCTCTGGCGGTTTATGGATCTGAAGTGTGCAGCGCTTCCGTCACTCTCTGGGAGTCACCACCAGGCACGACAAGAGGCGCTCTGAGTATGTGGAGCTGATAAAAATCTCCAAGCCAATCCCCAGTAATACTGAGAGTTTCACACACAAAGCTTAAAGCAGATGAGCAAAACCACAAAGCGTGTGTACACACACATATATTATAGGCATGAGATGAAGAAGACTGGGAAAATACAGATTCATGCTTTAAAAATCTTCCACATTTCCCCAAGTTTTCATTTTTTAGTATTGGGGAAAAAGATATTTTATTTCAAAATAAAAATGAAAGTCATTTTGAAGACCTGATTTATCAGATAAAACACTTTACAGGAACTGTATTTGAAAATGAATATATCTACAGCATAGGATGCTATTTCCATTTGTACTGTACATTAGTTAGAGTGCTATTAAAAATGTAGCTCAGTTCATCTACTGGGATCCAGTGCTGTAAGAAATGGCATCATTCTTTCCATTGCTGTAAGAAATGGCATCGAGAAAAGGTGAAGTTATCTTAGATCTTATTACTTGCATAAAATGAGCAAAATCTGAAAGAGTAAGTTTGGGGGGTGAAATGGGTGGGATATAGCCGCGGGAAAGTTGGAATTTGTTCTGAACAGTGCCTCTCCTCACATCTCACTAATGTGTTGGGCTGCAGTCCTTGGCTCTCTTCTGACCCGGGGGTCCTGCTATGGGTCGGGTCTCATCCTTCTTGTAGAAATTAAATTGTCATTCATCATCGCTACTCTAAATTAACATCCCACAGAGATCTTTATTAAAACGAATGGCTTTTTCTGACCTACTTTGAGATACTCAGTTATAAAGTGATAAAACATTGTGGCTGTTGTTCATTTTCTTATACAAGTAAATAAAAGGAAGAAATATAAAATCTAGTCATGTGACTAAATTTTGAACATTATCTATACCTTATTTCTAAACATTATTTTCCTCTGAAAGATTTGCACATACTACTTGGCATCAAATGAGAAAAGAGCTGGTGCTGTTTGCATCTCTGTGCTAAAGATATGGAAGATCAGGACCGGCTACTCCAAGTTGTGTCACTTCAGAGCCGGGATTATTTAGAAGTGGAGGCAAGTGAGAGATAATAATTCAAAAAGAAATTTAAGCTTTCTGTATATGAATAAAATAGAAGTTCCTAAGAAATGAGAACTTCCAAAATTCTCCTCTGTAAGAAGTTTGTAACCTTAAAAAGGGAAGAAGTTGTCAAATTAGGTGAACCTCACCAACTGTGCTAAAACAGCGCTTGCTCACCTTAGTTTCTCTTTTATACTTCCCTGCCCTCTAGAAACCTAAAATCTCACATTTTGTGCTGTTACTTCTCGGTGGATAACAGTTTTTGTACAGAATGCTGCATACATCCAAAGTTTTTTTCAGCATTTGTCTGTAACATTCTGGACTTTGCACATGGTAGGCAATCATTCTACCACTGAACTACATTCATAGTGCTCGGCCCTAATTTTGTTCTGTTTTGTGTTTAGACAGAGTTACTAGATGGAGCAGTCTGGGCTTTGAGACTCTGCTGCTTCAGATTCTTTAGTAGCTAGGATCACAGGTTTACACTACCATATCAGATGAATGAACTGTGCGTGTGTGTGTGTGTATGTGTGTGTGTGAGCGTGTGGGTGTGCGTATGTGCATGTGTATGTGCAAGGTAGAGGTTGGTTGGCATCAATATGATAGCAGATTCTGAAGTAGGCACAGTACTAAGAGGAAAACTTTTCTGAGAAAGTTAGTTTTCTTACTAGCTCATTTTGAAACTGTGGAGAGGGAATTCAATAAAGAATTCTGTCTTTTTAGTGTGAACACCAATTTACCTAATTCTCATTAGCAAAAATTTACTTAAAGGAAGTACAGTGAGCTCCAGTTCCAGGAACAATGAAGTAGCAGAGTGCAATGAGCCTGTAGAAATTGAGGCAGATGCTCCTACGACAGCACTGTGTTCTGATTTGGTAACATCTTTTTGCAGAAGCTGATAAACAATAACATCTTCACTAATCATTTTGGATCCCCAGAGCATTTCCTAAAGGGCATTACTATCTTCTACGTTCTCTGTCTGCTGGTTTTGCCTCTGCAGACTCAGTCAATTTGATTGGAAAAAATTTGGAAAAAAAATGGATCTGTTCTATAATAGGCTTTTCTCATTATTATGACCTAAATGATATAATAAAAAAACTGCTTGATTAAATTGACTTTGTTCCAGGTAATGTACAAAATCTAGAAATCTGTAACAAAGGCTAAACAACTACCTTTTCAAAGTATTTAAGAGCATTAACCAAGACAAAGTATTTTAAAGATGTGCCATGTTTTCTCCTTTGCCCATGATGGATACAGAACAATAACTTCATTATTCAAATGATGAAAAACAGAAATTTGCAGCAAAAGTCATCATATACATGTTCATGAGTTTGCTTACTGACATATATTCAAATTTCAGCACTCTTAAATAACAAAACAATATCTAGACACTTTACTCTAGAAGTTGTCTAGAGTTCTGTGTTTAGATTACAGAGGCACTGACAGATATTCTTGTAACATAGTTAAACTGGAGGTTGGTTGATGGGAAGTCTTCAGCCTTAGATTTCTATAATTCTGAGACAATTAATTATGTGAAGTTGGGGTGAAAGAAGTTCACTTGGTTTAAATCGACTGTCTAATTCTTTCCAATAAGTACATACTAATTACTTTAATTTGGATGAATATTATATACTGGGAACACAGTAAATAAAGAGATTTGCTTTTCCCTCAAATAACTAAAAAAATCTTTCCATGACAGTTTATTCCTAAAGATTTTGCTTGTGGATATGTTTGCATCTTGCACTGTGTTCCCAGGAGAACATAGGCTTCCACCTTTGTACAGTGAAAATTCACGACCTTGTTCACAACAGACAGATCTTGTCTTTTCTCTTCTCCAAGCCCTGAAAATCTTAAATATCATAGTCTAAGTCGAAAGCCCCAGCAATCACGGAAATAGGTCGTTACCTCTCCTTGAATGTCCAGTGCCAAGTACACTCCTAGTCTGTTGTCACCAGAGTTTGTAATTAAAATGCCCCATGACTTTAATCTTATGCCAAAGTTTTTGGAGATTTGGTTTTCTCATAAAATGAGGATTATACTTTCTATTTTTATGTGATTTCTGTCAGTAATGCAACGTAGTATGTTTCTTTAAGAATACATCATTCTTTCCCATAGTTTACCTTTATAATTTTTTGCATTTTTATCTCTCTCTCTCTCTCTCTTTTTTTTTTGCTTCTAAGTTATTAGAGAAAGATTTCTGTTTTTGTTGCTGTGATTGTGGGTTTTTATTTTTTGGTCAAAGAATAGGAGAGATAGTTTTATTTTTTAAAGTAACACATATATCATACATTTAAAATTTTTACTTTTCTGCTACATTTTATGTATACATTATGATCACATTCAGCATTGAAAATTTGTACCTGACACATCTTGAATTTCATTTTTTTCCCTTTCCCTTGTCCTCCCCATAACTCCCACCTCCTTTGTACATAAGCTTTATTTTCTTTTTTCTTACTATCATTTTTCTTTCCCTTACTTACTCCCCTACACTCCCTTTACCTTTTCCTTTTGCATGTTTTCTGCCATAAATTTAAAAATGTATTCATATGCTTATTGATTTCACTGTATTATTTGAACCATATATGTTTGGAAGAATGCCAAGAAATTTTAAGAAGTTACCAAAGGCAGATTTGGCTGTTTTTCTCTTCCATAATATTTTTCTAATAAAGTGCCCGGGACATACTATTTAATTCAAATTAAAGATAAGTTTGTCCTCTACTAAAGATTTGCCAATGTATCATTTATGTAGTTGTAATGGCTGCTTAAAGGAAAAGATAACTAAAGAGAAATGAAGCTTTCTGAAGAAGAAAGAACTCAATATCTCATGACCCCTGACCCATGAACTGGAAAGATAACGTGACAGAATGTTAGCCCTGGGAACTCTAATTAGAAGCGTGACTCCTTTTCCAAACATGTTACCCTTCCATTCAGCAGAGGCCTGGGTAAGTCACCCATGTTGAAGGGATTGTTATTGAGATACCGTTATTTTGTAGGTGGATATAAGCAGAGACACCGAGGTCACTAGTACTGACTGGTTGAAAGAAAAGAGTAATTTAAAACTGTCGGTGTAAATCCGATGTATGTCTGGGGTCGCAGAAGGAAACGAGGCACTCAGGGATGAGATCCAGCAGGGAGAACAGCCTCAGAGGACTGAACCACCAAGCTCTCTTCCAACAGCTCTTTTATTGTGGAGCCAATACAAAGTAGCAATGCATAGGGGTAAAAACAGAAGAGGTGGGCTGGAGCACTTCCTGGGACAGGCCTTGCACTTCTTCCTGATTCTTATCCCAGTGTTTGTTTACCAATCTCGTTTGCAAGATTCAGTAATACAAAACTTAACAAGATGCCCAGCAACATCCTGTGAACTGGTGATGAGGAAACTCAGGAGTTCTGCATAACTGGTAAATGGCTACCTTTTCCCCTACATAAAACAAGTAAATAAGCAAAGGAAAAACTACAAAGATGTTAGTATCACTTGGGATTACTGAGAAATGGGTGCAAAAGGCTGAAGGAAATACATTTCTTTCTCCTGAGAAGCACCATTGTATATTTTCGAACAAATATATGTTTTTGTGTTTTGGAGCGACTAGAGAAACTTTTGGCTTTGTAAATCTTTTTACTTAACCTGGATTAAATCAGCCAATAATAAAAGATGATCACACATTTTTTAAATGAAAACACTCACCGACAATAGGCACACGATTAGTCTGGGAATGAGCGGCTGTCATTCAAAAAACACATCTGCACACCCACATGTGCATATGGATAATCATCACATGTATGAACATTTCCCATGTACCTGGCACTGTGCACAGTACTAGAGTTTATAACTGAATAAGTGAGAAAAAAGCCAAAAAACCAAGCACTATTCTTGTTCTCATGCAGCTTATGTCAAATGACAAACACAAATATAAAACTGATAATTATGAATAATTTTTTATTGGGTTAATAAGAGGAACCATGAAGAAAAAAATAGAGGGGAATTTATAATTACATAGTGGGGGATCTAATTTGGTCATCAATGGAGACTGCAGATTTAGACCTTCAGAAATACATTTACCCTATGATTTGAGGTAGAGAGGGGGCAGGAGGTGGGTGGGGAAGGAAAGACCAGCGGTCTGGGGGCCCACGGCCAAGGATGGAAACAGCTTTGCACATAATAGGCATCCTTAGCAAAGCCCAGGGACAGTGACTTCAGTGTCTACACATTTTCCATGATGTCTAAAGATACAATAAACTCATTAATAGAGAAACACCATAACATACAATTTTCTTTTTTAAATTAATGAAAAAGTTGGTACACTTGACCAGGAGATTAGCTTCTAACTTTACAATTGAGTAAAGGTCTTTCATATTTCCCAGGCCTTTTATTGAAAGAAGATACCACTCAAAAGGAAAGCCATGTCTTTTGTTTCAATCCCAACTGTTATTTCCTAGTTTCCTTCATTATTACTGTTATTAGTCAGAATGACAGCAACTGTGAACTGTCCTAGTTTTATTTTTAGCTTTTTATTTTTGCTATGTGTACATATAAAGAAAACATACAAATTTTCTTGATGATCATACTCCCTCCAAATGCAGCAATAATTTTCTTAGAATAATAGTGCTATTGCTTTCCTAACTACAATTTTCATGTAAAGTGAAGCTTAATCCTATCTTGTCACTCACGATCTGCTTAATGGTAAACAGGGGATTTATAGTCTGTCAGATTTCATGGCCAGAAGAACCAATAAAACATGTCAGAAGGATTTCCCAGTCTTTAGAGATGCAATGTTTCCATCTGTACAAATGATAGTATGTCAGAAAATCTCTGTGGTGTCAGAAAAGAAAAGAAGCACAATTATGCATTTCTACTCAAGGAAGAAAATGTGTGTGACATCTATATACAGAAGGGGATGTTATAATTTAGGAAATAAGTTTTTCAGAGTCCTTTGCTTTTTGAGATTAGGACCTCAAAATAGGACATTTATGTTTCTGAGTGAGGTTAAGAATCTATATAGATAATTTTAGCTCCAGTGAAGCATAAATCCTCCCAATGAGGAACGCATTACTTCCTGCCTAGACTTTGGATCCCAGAAAATGAGAGGAAATGGTTCCAAGATTAAGGGTGCTTAAGAATCTCAAAGAGAGGCGTGCAAGTGAGATCCTTCATCCCGATGGCATCGTTGCCCTTCCCAAACACATAGGCATACGTGCGCGTGGACACACACACACACACACACACACACACACACACACACACACAGGGGTGCGAACAGATTGCTACCACAAGCCCAGCCTCATCCACGTCAGATCATCAAGCAATGGTTCTCAGAACGTGTACTAGAGTTACCTCAAATTGACCGGAAGCTTTTCTGTCCTCTGAGCCACGTGATTCTGTGATCACGTTTGGGCCTCAGAACTCATTCTTCAACGGTTTTGTGTTGTGCTGTTTGCTGAGTCTTGATGAATCTGATGGAGATAGCTTGATATCTTACTTCGTGGATCTCAACATGTACGCTGGGCTCAGTGAATAGTATACACTACTTATAACTTCTTGGTCATATTTTGGTTCTTCCAAATGCTAGCTTGAGAGTGATCATTTCTTGTCATACATAGTTCTTCTGAAGATAAAGCAGGTAATTTTGTACTTTACACTTCAAACACTTTCTGACATTTATTAAAACAGCAAAAAGAGATACTTTTTGTTTCTACTTTATCTTTATTAAAAAATTTATTTTCAAGTTTTCTTTCTTTGTTAATACATTTTATTTTATTGTACCCCGTTCTCCCTCAAGCTCCTTCCCATGTACAAAAACTTTGTTTCCGCTTTCCCTCCTCCTTTTCCCTTTTCTTTTCATCCTTGCTTTCCTCTCTCCCTCCCTCCTCCTTTGTTCCCCTTCCTGTTTGAATGCTTTCTCCCCACTTTCCAACATTCATTATATCTTTCAGTCCTTATTTCTGCTTTTAGTTTCTCCTTCCAGAGAAACAATATGGCATTTAAACAAAGGTATCTGGTTTATTTTAAGAGTATGGTCTCAAGGTCCATCCATTTAGCTATAAATGCCTGAAGCTCTTCCTTGTTTATGACAGAATAGAACTCCATTATAGGACACAAACACATCTTTATCTACTCATTGATGGGCATTTGGGCTGTTTCCAAGATTCAGCTATTCTATATTGTGCTGCTATAAATCTGGGTATGTGTATATCACTGTGGTATGATGCTTTTAATTGTTTGGGAAAGATATCAAGAAGAGGTATAGCTACAAATGGAACCTCTAGTTTTAATTTTTTGAGAATCTCCACACTGATTTCCACAATGGTTGCACCTTCTCCAACAGTGGAGAAAGGTTGGTTTTTCTCTACAACCCCTTCAGCATTTGTTATTGCTTGATTTCTTGATAGCAGCCATTCTTTCTGAAATGAGCTGAAATCTCAGCATTATTTTACTCGTCATTTTATGAATGAGTAGTGATGTTGAACATTTTTTCATATGTTTGTCATTTCTAGTTCTTCATTTGAGAAGTTTTCTTTTTATTTCAGATGCCCACTTTTGCATTAGATCTTTAAGTTTGTGGAGTCTGACTTTTTGACTTTTTAAAAAAATATGTTCTAGATAAAAGTCTTTTATCTGAATAGCTGGTAAAAATTTTTCCCCACTCTGTGGATTGTCTTTTCACTCTGTGGGAGGTTTCTCTTACTGTGCAAAAGTTTTTTAATAAGTTGAGGTCCCAGTTGTCGATTCTTTGTAGTATTTTACATGCTGTCTGGTTGGTTCATGAAGTCTTTGCGTATTCCTATGTCCTCAAGCATAACCACCTACCTTTGGTTTAATTTACTGTGAGTGGTATGCAGAATCTGAACTGCAGACGCACTGCTGGGATCTCGATGCCTGTGTGAGGGCACTTGTTAGCTGGGAGAGCTGTGGGACAGACAGCCCTTACTGTACCTGGCATAGAGATTTCCAGGGTTACCACAGAAAGTAAATCAAGATGGCCGTAAATTATACTGTGAAAGAACTTTCTAGATTAGGATCCAGCTAGCATTTGGATAATGTCTGGATTTCTAAAAGGTAATAACAACAGGTTATTATTGTTTAGAAGTGTAAAGCATCATCCCTTAAGGAAAATTATGAAGAAAATGAAATTATCATCAATAGGATATTTCCTCTTTCTTAAATTCTGGAATTTTTATACCCACATTTTTGATGTGTAATGACTAGTGTTATCTGCCTTTTTTAAAGAAAGAGGTTTATGTCTTATGTGTTAATCTCAGTGCCATATAAATTTAAAATACCATGGACTACAGAGCACACAACTTTACAAAAAAGAATGAGTTATCCATACAGTACATGTGGAAAACGGTGGGAAAGCTTCTCCTGGGTACTGAACCTTTGTGGTTTACCTTAATTTATGCTAAAAAGGTGAATAGTTGTATATTCTACTGTGTTTCTGGTTGCTATTTCTCATTAGCTAAATTCAGTTTATTTACAGAGTACAAATGGCTTGTGGTTAAACCCAACTGTTGAGTCAGAGAAAAGACTGCAAGTTGTATTTTCAGTGTAGCTCGGAGTTTTGCAATATCTCTGACCGACATCTGAACTTCAAATATGGATGAAACTGGCTGTGGTTGTCACTGAAGATGATGCCATGACCTGGTGTGTCTTGCTCCTCAGGGTTCTCAATGCAACCACGTGCAAAAAGTGAGAAGCGCAGATGACTTCGTCTCTTCCTATTAACTGTCCACTTGTTTTATACCAGCTCTCACATTTCAAACACCTTGTGTAATGGGCCTGTAGGTAAGCACGAATTAGAAACAAATACTGATGTGGAAAAAGCTATTCTTTTTGTTTTATATGTCACATCACCAATATAATTTAAAACTGTTCCTTTGAAGTAACTGAAACTGCTGAAGTTTGAAAATTTTTGATTAATTAAAATGACAATTTCACACAGTTTAATTTAAATACTTGTATGACTTCTTCTGGGATGAAAGTATATTATTGGATGTTGATATTATATTGAATTAGGAGAAAAATATTGAACCTATAGTACAAAATCCGTTTTTTAAAAAGTATCATTTTAAATGGAAAAAAATGGGAAGAAAGTACAAATATTCATCTATAGATTTCTTTGCATTTTAAGTAGAATTTCAAGTTTTAAATTTTATTTATTCTTATTGTATGCAGTAGGTACCCATACATTTAGTAAAATTTATTGTTTTCTGGTTGTTAAAATACTACACAGTATTTTTAATCATGTTTGAAAATTGGAAAAAGGGTAAAGAAAATTTCAAGACAAATTTTGTCATAATATTTTCCTATACATGTTTGATGTTAAAAGAACATTGTCAATATGTATTAAGTTCACTTTTTAAAAATGGATGATGGTTAGCATTTGTGCCCATGTTTACTAGATTTTATATTAACTATTCCATTTTATCTACTGTTCCTGAAGCCTGAGTCTACTGATCATCCCAAGAATAACCTGGGCATTATGAGAGCAAGGGAAACCTGATCTGTGTCGACTCTGATTTAGCTGCAGGATTTTAGCAAATGTTACCAAGCTAGCATTCTATATTCTGACAATAGTGTAAGTGAAAAAGGTAGCAAGTAAGAAGGAAACATATACGAAAGTACCTGACTTAGAAGTGCTGGAAGTATTTGGAGATAGTTACATGTCGTATTAACCCAGGTCTGCACATAGTTTTCAGAAACATATGTAGAATAATTTGCATATATTATATATATATATATATATTATATAGTATGTTTTTATCTATCTATCCATCTATCTATCTACCTAGCTATCTGTATTCTATGAAAACAAGAATGCATGATCACCTCACTGATCCTATGACCTGACCTTCCCTGCAATTTACAGAACAGTATGGGTCATTCTTTTCTCGTTCTTTTCCTTTTTCTCCATAACTTGCTCCACTCCTGAAACGTGTAAGAAATCTTCCATGTGAGGTTAAGTTCAGGTTGACTTTTGCTTTTAGCTACTTTAAGAATCAGTACTATGTGTGTGAAGTTAGGGATGTCAAAGTCCTTGGCAAAGCACACTTCTAAAACCACTCTCATAAAGAGCCAATTTCTATAAAATAGCTAGTTTTGACCTAGAACTCTTGGTTAGGTAATTTTGATGTGGTCACTGTGTTATTTTGTGGTCAACAAAGTTAATGTACTGGAAAAGAGACCTCAATAGACCTCAGAATTGAGTTAAAACAAATCCTTTCCCTGTGTCTGCCAAGTTGGTTATTTTCTTTCTTCCTTCTCTTTAAAAATAACTAAGTCATGTGTGGTGATGACTCTTACAGAACTATCAACGTTCACTAAAGGAAATGCATTTTATGCTGTTAAAAGCTGAAGTAAAACGTATTAGCACTAATAGTTGGCTATTCTAAATTGAAGCAACATGATAATAATGAGATAGTTCTAATTAATTTAAATGCTCTCAACTATATTATTCATATTTCTTTCATGATTTTCATGTAACTTTGTTAGTAAATAACAGAGATCAAATTTTATAAGTTGGGAATATGTTACAAATGGAAAAAAGTTGAATATTTTGTCTTTAGCCTTCTGCTTTGAAGCAAATTTGGTTTCTAAATATGGATTTAATTATCATGTTCTTTAATTAATTTAAGGAAGTTCTTAATGAATAGTTTTCAGCTACTCAAAATCAGACTGTGATCATCTTCGAGAAAATATACTGATTTCTGCCTCACTCCTTCCTTTTTTCTTATTTTCCTTTTTTCCTCCCATATAAGAGAAAGGAACAGCCCATTAAGACATTTATTTTATTCCACAGTGGTTTCATTTTGAGAGGAGAGTCTTAGTAAATAAAGATAATTTAAATACCATCATTTTATTGATTTTCTTACCCTTTTAATTAGCAAGACAATTGTTCTTTAATCGTTTTTGTGAGTGTCTCTGTAATGAAATCAATTTTGGCATGCAAAAGAGATTCAGCTCAGAAAATCAGCTGAATGAAAAAAAGTTTCACAAAAACTGTCAGCATCTACTTGTACAGAATTTAGGCCAGAAATTTACTTGTTCTACAGACTTCATAGAAGACAAGTTATAACAGGTACAGATACAGGAGGAAGATCATTAAGAGTTCTCTTTCTTGATATAGTACATTTTTCCTTTGGAAAGCTTACATTTCTGCTTTCAATTTTCAATGTCTCCCAAAAGACTCATGAATTTAGAGGTATTTTAGAAGTGATGGGATCAGGAGGGTCTTACACTTGTTAGTGGATTATTTCACTGATGAGTTCATACCTGAATGTGAAATTGGCAGGACCAGGTAGGGAGAGATGGACCACTGATGGCACAGTGTAGAAGTATGCTCTCTTACTCCTAATTCTTACTGCTCCATCTGTTGCTCAGGGATTTGGGGTTGAGCAGGGTTTTTCTGGCATCCATTTCTGCCAAGTCATTTCAGTTAGCCTTGAACTATACCCTTGGAAATCACAAGCCAAATCTCTCTTTTAAATTTCAGGTGTCAAGGATTTTGCTCCAGCAAGGGGAAAGCTAGTAAAACAGAAAATTGGTAGCAAAGAAGTTGAGTAAATGCTGTGATTATAGCTGACCATGAGGATAAGAAAC
Organism: Petromus typicus; assembly: GCA_004026965.1. Lineage (NCBI taxonomy): Eukaryota > Metazoa > Chordata > Mammalia > Rodentia > Petromuridae > Petromus > Petromus typicus. Next base: position 12,349 of record PVIR01024596.1, on the reverse strand, counting down.
CTTTGGAGATAGTTTATAGGAGAAATGTGGAAACATTTATAGAATCAGGATGGAGGGATTCTAGAAAATTATAGGGGGAACTTAAGGAGCAGTTCTGGCCAGAGCTCAGCAGATCAGAATTCTGATTGGAAAGTGGACACCAATGCTCAGGAGACTATTGAGGACTGGACTAGAGGTTGTATGTGTTACACTCTGGAAAAAAAAAATTTAAAGTTTGTCTGTCTTGAGATTTAATGGGAAGCTGAATTCAGAGGCAATAGGTTAATTGTTGTGGTAGAGGAAATGCCAGTACTATCCAATATTCAGGCAGGGCTACAGGTACAGCTGACAACATTTATCCAGATCTCCACTGAAAAGCCAAGTACTTTGCACAGGGACAATAAAAAATGTACTTGGAACTGACTCAGGAGTTAGAAAAACTTCACCCATCAGGCTGGCTGTGCAAGGCCAAGTCTGGATTTCCTGGATTTTGTGCCTTTGTTCACTTCCTGGTTATTTAAATTTGTCCTGAAGTCCTTAAAGACAATGTCTGCTTCAACAAATAGTGCTTGCCTATGTTTTACATGGACCCCTTCAGGGTCAGTCTAAACTGACACATGTTACTCTTTTTTTTTTTTTTATAGGTTTTTTGAGACAGGGTCTCGCTTTGTAGTTCAGGCTGGCCCTGAGCTCAGCCTCCAACTCACATCAAAGCAATCCTCCTGCCTCTGCCTCCCGAGTGCTGGGATGACAGGCATGAGCCACCACGCCCGGCACTGTGATATGTGGTACTGGTTGCTGCTGGGCGCGAGTCTCCACACCCAATATTGTATGTCGTTACTGGGATTGAACCCGGGTCTTTGTGCTTGCAAGACAGGTGCCGCAACCACTGAGATAACTCCCCGGCCCCACGTGTTACTCTTTAATTCCATGGCAGTGTTCCGGTTTTCATAATTAGTGGACAAAATACCTGTTCTATTTGGTTCTGATTAATTAATTTTGTCCTTGATCCTTTTGCTTGAATTAAAATGCTTCACTGGACTCTCTTTCTTTAGCATCTGTTTTCTTTGTTATTCTTGCTATTCTTTACGCCTTTTCTTATTTTCCCCATAATAATATTGTATCACTCTGGCTCCCACTCTTACTTCTAAACTGGATAGTTGCCTCTCATTTGGACCGCTCAGTGTTAGGATAATAATTATATTTATAATTGTAGTGGTAATAGTTTGTGGGAGTAGGTATGCAAGGTTTCCATGGCTTAAAAAAAACCCAGAATAAACTACAAATACTCCAATGTTTTTTGTATCCTAAACATAAATTTCTTTCATGTAATTCATATAAAAATGTAAGAAGCAGAATTTTTCTGGTTGACATCTACTCTGAAAAACTTAAACAATAGTTAAGAAAATTTCTAAAGCAGACTGTTTCTGTTTCCGTAAAAAGTTAACTTGTAAAACTGATAGAGACTTCAAATTTTTTCTTGAGTTTGAAACTGACTCTTCTTTTTTTTCTCTTGAGCCAACCTTGTTAAAAGTAAATCAAAAACCAAATGAAATGATAAAGACTCCAAAATGAATATGGAGATATTTTAAAAGATATTCAAAAGTTTAACAAATCAAACAACTGTTCAAAATAGAGCAGTGTTACTGGATTTTTACTCATATTTCTGTTTCTTTCTTTTTCTTTTTTTTTTGAGACAAGGTCTGGCTTTTGTAGTGCACTCTGGCCCTGAGATCAGCACTGAACTCAGAGCAATCCTCCTGCGTCTGCCTCCTGAGTGCTGGGACTGCAGGTGTGAGCCACTCTGCTCTGCACTGTGGTGTGTGGTTCTGATTGCTGGTGGGCGTGAGTCTCCACACCCAGCACTGTTGTATGTGGTTACTGGGGATCAAACCTGGGCCCTTGCACTTGCAACGCAGGTGCTGGAACCTCTGAGCTAAGTCCCCGGCCCTCTGTTACTTGTATTTTAAAATTAATGATGGACTTTGTATGATACAGGTGGTGATAGAGGGGAAGTAGGGAAAATGTTTTGCTTTATATGTCAAAAAACTGAATCACTTCTCTCTTTATGTCAAACTTTATGTTTTAACATTTAATAGTGCTTGCTCTTTTGGATACTGTACCCAAACAGACACACAGTATTCTCAATATGTTGATTACTGTTATCTCTGTGGTCAGAAATCCAGTACGTAATTGCTTCTAAACATTCTTTTGGAACAAAACACTCATCAACTATGATTCACACGAACCCATCTCCACACACGGCCCCTGTTTCCTGTTCCTAAAACCAGATCACTGTGCCCCGAAACTGGACAAATTGATTCAGTTTGTGTGTTGGACATTTCCTCTAAGTTAGGACAAATTGTGTAAGTCCTGAGAGGTTAGTTCATGAGTGATAAATCCCTAATCAATGATCAGGAGAAATAGCATTCTTTGTTCAGATCCTTGATTTTGTGGAACTTTAAAAAGTGGCACATATTACGATCTGCCTGCTATCATCACATCTGTCCCACTTTCCCGCATTTGTCTCATAGCTGGAAATGGGCTCCACTTGTGTCTTCTGCTGTGGGCAGAGCCCACTGCCTCTGTTCTTGTTAGTAGCTTGTTTGATATGACATTGTGCTTGATCCTAGAATCACTAACTTTGTGTATTCTGACTAGCATCCAAAGTGAGACGGTGGCTCATTTCTTTCCATGGAAATTTAAAATAAAGACGTAAAAGTACTGGCTAGTACTCAGAAAGACCATGAGGTAAATGCAGGACACACAGACAGGAGGAAATACAAATAACTTGCTTCTGCTGCCATGTTAGAGACGGGAGGTAGGCCAGGAAGACATAGGACAGTTTACCACGCATGTACGCAAATGGAACTTTGATAGACCAGCAAAAAGGAATCAAGTCACCATTGCTTCTTTGACTCACTCTTTCACTACTGCAGTCTTCCTTTGCACACCATTCCAAATGTCCTGGCTTTCTGCTGTCTACCGTATTTCCTCTTCATTCCCACATCAGCATGATTTACTTCTTTCCTCTTTCCATTAAACTGATGCATTTTCAGAAGCTGATAACTTCATATAATGCAATAACACTTCTTCTCTCTAACAATGATTAGTCCTGACATGATATTGATTTCAAAATTTGTTCTTTATTGTTGTCTACTTTCTTATCCTTTTATATTAGCTTTTTCAGTTGCTTCCCTATGCGTTCCTGCTACCTAGAAGTGTTTGATTATGGTAAGTGCTCAACAAACACTTGTCCAACGTGGGTACATATAAAATCCGTAACTCTACAACCAGAAAGAGAAGATTGATCTGTACAGCATATGTAAAATAAAAGTTACCTAAACACACATATAAAATAAAGCCTTGTAATATGTACTGTAGTCAGATTATGATCACAATTACAATACATATGAGTTATGAACAAATTAAATATATTGATGTTGGATTAAATATTGTTAGGAATTATCTTTCTTAGAAAATAGTACAAAATAATTATGCTATAGCTTGTTTGAAAAGATAAACTAGAAATATATGAGGAATGTAACATCAAATCAGCAATTTTTATTATATTAGAAATAACATTTAAGTAAAAAATGCAATAGAAAAATAGTTATGAGAATTAAGGAACCTAGAATTTTCAAGTATGTAGGACAACATACATTTACATATTTTTCCTTGTTATTTTACTCGTTTAGAACAGCTAAACTAATTCTAAGTAATAACAGCCATAGATATTTTCTTTTGTTTCTTGAATTTATGCAAATACCTTAACACTTGGGAAACAGAAAGAGTTTCATTTGGCATGGACCTGGAAGGATTAGTGAAAACAGTCTGGTTAATTAGCTGCATTTGATAATTCTACCTTTTGACTCCAGATTAAACCCAAAATGAGTAGGTTAGTTGGTTAAAAGAATGAATAGTATATTCCATTAAAAATATTTAATCTTTTGAAGAAATCATGAGCTTTTTGTTTTTTAATTTACTAACATAAAAATTGTTCAAATATTAAATTAAAAAAATTTAAGATGTACGTACTGCCAGTCTACCATATTGTGATACTGTGATAGATTTGAAATACTAGTATTTTAGTATGTGTAAATGAAATCTCGCACTCTTTGTGTTAGATTTGAGTTCATAGTATTCAGAGATCAAGTTAGCTGAAGAGCACTCAGGCTTCAAAACTGAGCCATGAAAGAACCAGTCTGCAAGCCACGTATCTCCTTAAGTATTTTGAAAATAGTTTTTTTTTTTTTTTTTGAGACAAGGTCTCGCTTTGTGGTTCAGGCTGGCCCTGAACTCAGCCTCAAACTCACATCACAATCCTCCTGCCTCTGCCTCCCGAGTGCTGGGATTACAGGCGTGAGCCACCACGCCCGGCACTGTGGTATGTGGTACTGGTTGCTGCTGGGGTGAGTCTCCACACCCAGTATTGTTATGTGGTTACCGGGGATCGAACCCAGGCCCTTGCGCTTGCAAGACAGGCGCCGGAACCACTGAGCTAACTCCCCGGCCCCTGAAAATAGTTTTTGATAACACTGTCAAAATAATGGATCATTACTGTTTCTGAAAAATTGTCTCTTTTGGTTAGTTTAAATATAAAGGTTTATATAAATTTTTAGCTTAAAAAGTTCCTCCTATTCATAACTGTACTTCTCCAGAAATCTTTTCAGATATAAACTGTCAATAGTATTAATGTTTGTTTAACTTCAGAAATCCACAACTGGCTAAAGATATTTCTGAAATGTTTTATGAATACCATTTTAATCACAACATCTCTTGTGCTTAAATTATATACATTTTTATTTTATTCTTTTACTATGACAAAGTTATCTTTCAGGACTCTTCAAAATAGCACTATGTAATCAACCAGAGAAAAGTGTTTTTCTGCTCTCTGTACCTCAGCTTTTGCTCAGAGGAAATATTTATTTGTAATATTTTTACTACTAGCTAGAATTATGTGGATGCTGAAAACTTCTCTTTTGCCTGTCATTGCTAGTAATGGGTGTTATTTTATCCATGTCGGACAACACGATGCCAAAATATTAGAATCTAGTCAAAATTTCTCACCAGGCATGAACTCAATTTTGTGAGCACCAAACCAGGACCCATAATTTCACATACGGATAATTGAACAGAATACTTAACTTTTAAAAATTAAGTTCATTGCAACAGTTTAGATACACATAATGGTCAGATTCATCATGTGGAGTTGATATGTGATATATGTAAACTCTCATTTTTTCCAATTTCCCTCCTCTCCCTTTAGCTGTTCTTCCTCTCCTGTGAGAAATGAGCTCCAGTGATGATAAAAAATCAAGTAATAATTTTAATTTATTAAGCATTAGATTAAAAATAACTTACACTTTTGTTCTTAATCCTTAGAATCTGTTGCTCTTGATTTATTCTTTTTAATATTCCTCTGTTTTTAAGAAAGACCTAATCTTTGCCTTTTAGTCCTGTCTGGTTAAAAACCAGAGATAGAGTACTACATTATTTTTTCCTGCCCTGGGAAGACTCACGTGGGAAAAACTCAGACATTAAGAAATGCCTTTCTCTTCTCCTTGCTAGCTACCCCTCCACCACGAGTTTTGTCTTTTTTGATGTTTTCAGTGATTCTTTTAACATCTGTGAAACCTTGGAGAACCAAATAGGAGTACACATTTAAAGAATAAAAGGGATTTTCTTAGCCTAGTTTCTAGGCAAGAAACTGAAAAGCCTAGTTGTGGGCTCTTTGCCCCTAAGACTTGCTCAGTGTAGCACAGAATCCTCTGCATGGCGTGTCGAAGAGCTCCTGGTGGAAGTTGAGCAGGACACTGTAGCTGTAGACATCGATTCATCTCAGCATGACTAAGAAGAGGAAAATAAAATTTCATCCTAAATGTTATAAACACAATACACACCTTGACATGTAAATGCTGTTGAATGTGAAACGGGCACGTGTCTTCGGAAATCATAATTCTGTCTGTCCCAACTTCAATTGCTTTGATACTACAGAATTTGCAAGAAAAATCATATACTTTTTGCAGACTAGTGATGCGAGCTCAGTATTTACTCCTTTAATATTCTTTTACCAAAATTAATTTTCTTTTTGTGTCCACATGAACAAATATTGCATGCAGTCCAGAATCTGCATTGGAGAAAAATATAAAATAGGTGACATTCATTCTAGTTTTTCACTTTGACTTGTTACTGGGGATTGTCACTGTATTTGTAGTTCTTCCAATATGAAAATCCTTGTGTCATGTAAGATTAAAAAGCACAGACATTTTTAGTCATGGAAAAGTGGACATTTCATAAATGAACAAAAGAGATGGTCATTTCCTCCACATACAAATACTATTCACCTTGTTCATGAAAATAGCAACATACTGCCAGTTGATTGAGCCTTTTATTTTGCCTGAAAAGAGTATAATATTTTTTTACCATGGAAATCAACTGATAGAATTTTAGTATCCTGAGAGAGCTCAACTCTTCATTTTTATAAATGAAAGTTGTTTTATCTGTTCATCGAGTGACTTGTTGTGCACAAGTTACTCACTGACTACACGTAATTCTCTTTTAATTTCCAAAATATTTAGTGACTGCATTCTGTGTATGTTTCAGAGAAATTGTAAGAGGTCAGACAGAGAAAGGCAGGGAGAAATGTCAGTGTAATTTTTCTATCAAAAGCAGTTTTTCTAAAATGTCTTCCTCAGATACCTGACAAGTAGCACTGAGGGAAAACAATTCTGCTTAATTGCATGTCAGTTTCTAGATATTTAACTTGAACTTGACTGCATTTTTCTACATAAATAATCCTGAACTTATCAATATGTTAATATTTTTTAAAATGAGATGAGAAAGAGTTTCATTCAAAGAGAGTCCTGACATGCAGGAACAGTTCTTTAAGAGGCAAATTTTATGTGTAACCTGGAATAATTTATAGACAATGTCTTACCCTGTGTGTGTGTGTGTGTGTGTGTGTGTGTGTGTGTGTGTGAGAGAGAGAGAGAGAGAGAGAGAGACCCAAGGGTGATAAAGGAAGAGGAGATGGCTGGTGCTTGAGAAAAGGAATAAGAAGAAGGTTATATCAATTCAAGATTTAGACAAAATAAGAGCTATGCTTGATGACCAAACTCCTCAGCCGGAACCTGGCAATTATGGGCTGGAAGGCACTCATGCAATTTATGAGTAACCCTATTTTTGGCTGAAAACGTAATTCAAAAGAATTACTTGCTGTTTGAAAGAAGCCCAGGTATATTGGCACAGGCACTAAAAACATTTCTACACAGCTTCCAGCAGCCCTTCGGTACTGAGGGGAGTGTAAGTGGAAAATCTCTCTCACTTGGTTCTTCAAAGACAGACGCCTCCAGGTATTGCACTTTCTTAGCACTAAAAAGATGGAATTAATCTTTCCAATTTTTTCCTATAAAGCTTGTGAAAGAACAGCCTGACAAATCATTGTTATTTTCTTAGTGGATGAACTATTTTTAATCATGCTGAAGGAGAATATTCATGGAGAGTTTGTTTTTTTCCTGAAGGTCACAGTAAAGCAATTCTAAGTCTGAAGGTCTAGAAAATATAAGAAGCTGTTTCCTTTGAAACCTGATATCGTGGGTTCCTGCTAAGTACCTCTTTGACAAGCAGAGTGGTGACAAGCTGCTGGGACCAGGCGGCCCCTCCTCAGCCTGAGCACAGCTGATGGCGATGTGCGGCACTCCGTCCCTCCAGTCCTCCAGGGCTGGGGCATGCTCACGTTGAAAAGTCAGGTCACTTTCATCCTACAAAAACCGGACTCCCAGGGCTAAGCCATAAAATGGTATTTGATAAATTCTACTGGACAAATGAGTGAATGAGTCTGTGAAAGAATGAATGAGTTAATAAGGTGGGTGCTCACAGAGAGAACCTTCATCCAAGTCAGCTGTCACTTCAGGATGGGCATCCTCTGTCACGGAAATTACTATTGGGGAAGAGAGTCCAGAACAGATGTGGCAAATACGTAGCATAACTGTCATTTCTCCGAGTCATGGCTAATCTATCACCGTCGTCTCTTTTAGCCGAAGCAATCTTAAAATGCCATCTTTCTCCACACAGTCTTCCAGGCAGCCCCACCAATCCATCAGAATTGGCAGGAGAAATATATTTCTCTTTCAATGCCACGGTGGCACAACCACAATTCTCTTAGTAGAAAAAAAATCAATAAATAAACAAGCATAACTTCTTCCCCCCCTCACTGTTTTTAGCATATTTTGAAAGAGTCATTTATTTCCTTACTATTTACTGCAGTTGTCAAAAATGAGCTGGAAATTTCAACCAGAGTATGTGGCATTGCTGGATTTTTTTCTCTAACCTTTAACCTATTCAATCACACAGGAACCACTTCAGAATCTTAAAACAATGTAGATCCCACTCAAGAAGTCTGGAGAATGAAGAAGCATTTCCATGTTGAGGAAGATGATACATGTCTTGCTGGTTGATGCTCAGACTATGCCTTGAGTGGTCAATGTGGACGGCTGCTTCCCATTCTTAGCTGGATACGAGATTCTGGCTGAATAACAATAGGGCTGAGCTGTGTGTGTGTGCAGGCTGCTCCAGTAACTGCAATGTGCAGCTGAAATTAATGACCACTTTAGGAAGGTGGTCAGGATACAATTCCTGTATCTGGTGTGTCATTCAGATTAATCATAAAGATTAACTGGCTGCATCAAGTTCACCTTGAGACACACTTATCCCTTTGCAGCCTTTACACGTTTTAATTTTCTTTGATTTCAAGCGGTCTCGTGCTCTTTATCTGAACTATCACACATGGTCCCCTATTTCTTTCTCTTGTAGTCAACTCTTGGCCTTTCTCTGGATACTTCAGTCCTGTTATTTTCTGAAGCCCAGGTTCTAGAACAAAAATTCCTTCCTGGCCATTTTGACTTTGTGGAAGATGATAGGTACCATGGTTTTGTCAGTTGTAAGTCTATTTAAAGTCTGAGCCTTTTGAACCTTGAGAGCTCAGAGCTAATTTTGAAAGGCTGTATCAGATGAGTCACTTCAGTGTAAGATGAAACAACTGAAAGAAATAAAATCACGTGCTCAACAGCTTTGCGTTAGGTGTGCTGCAGGTGATACCCAGTGACTTCTTCCTTTCTCAGTCTCTTTCCTTTGAGTGAAGTTCAAACTTGGTTCTAGCCAACAGAGGGTGGCAAAAGTGGTGGGCTATCACTTCTGGGAGGATGCATGTAAGTCTGGAGGACTCATTCTTGGCAGATCAGGGATCTCTGGTACTTTCCTTCATGAAGTCATTAGCTACACTGACCTCTGTGGAGCAGTCCATGTGGGAAGGGACTATGACCTCCTCTGAAGGCACCAGTCAGGTACACCCTATAAGGAGTTAGGCCTCTCAGTGTCACAGCCACCAAGAAATGAATATTATGTTCACAATGGGCTTGCAGAGTTTTCTGTAGTAGAGTCTGCAGATAAGAACGTAGCCCATTTGTCAGTTGATTTCTGCTTGACAGATAATGAGCAGAACTCGTAACTAATCACTGATGAGATATTTCACCTGTAGAAATTACAAGAAATATATGTGGCATGAGTAATGTGTTACACACATCAATTAACATGATACTAATTTTATAAATATGGAAATGGCTTATACATCTAAAGAACTGTGCCCTATAAATTAGCCGCAGAGCTGAACATAGAATTCAGAACTCATGACTCCTGTTCCATAGTATTTTTCTTTTTAAGCCAATAATAAGTCAACAAATACATGATAGATGTGGAAGTTCACTTACTGTTCTGAGTAGCGTAATGGAATCTCATGCAGTTTTCTTTGTCCATCCTAGTACAGGAATCATTCCTCTTAGATTATCCACATCGTATGTGCTACTTACCTGTTAGATACTTAGTAGCCATCTCAATTTTCAGATCAATTATCACAGTCACTTTACATTTCTTTAAAATGGTCTCAATGCATGTAAGTATTTGTTTTCGAAATGTGGACATGTCAAAGAGAACCTGCAAGATACTTTCTTTAAGTGAAAAGATAAAACTACACTAGGATATTCTGTGAGGTGAGTGGGAGGGAGTATTTTCTTTTCTTTTTTTTTTTACTTTTCAGTTTTTTGAGACAGAGTCTTGCTTTGAAGTTTAGACTGGTCCTGAACTCAGCCTTCAACTCAGCAGTCCTACTGCCTCTGCTTCCTGAATGCTCGGATAGAGGTATGAGTCACCATGCCTGGTATTGTTGTATGTGGTTACTGGGGATTGAATCTAGGACTTGGAACTTGCAAGGCAGGCTCTGGAACCACTGAGCTAAATCTCTAGCCCAGGAGAAGCATTTTCAAGCAACAGTTTTTATAGTACTCTGTAATTATTGCTCCATTTTCTTTTCAGTTATTGTTATTTATCTCTTACTGCTTCTAATTTATAAGCTAAATTTTATCATAGTGTATATATAGGAAAAATCAGTTCAAAAGGTTGAATTCCATCCATGTCCCAGGAAGGTACGAGGGGTCTTAGACTGTGCTGATCCCTGTGGATAAACAACAACAACTGCACATATAGAAAATAAGGAAAAGTCATACAAAAGTTGTGGATATTCCTCATCCATTGTTTTCTTCAGTTGTTGTGAATTTTGGTTTTTGTTTACATATTTTATGAGGCCTTAGTCAATATTTGATATTCTATTGTAAAAAATAATCACCAAAATGAAGAGTTTGGGGAAAATATGTTATTTCATAGTTGTCAAGAAATATAAAAGTGTTTCTTCCTGTTTTAAAAACATATAAAACAAAATTAATTTTGTTTTAAAATCAAAAGTAAACCAAACAGAATACTAGAGATTAAAACTTGTTATAAAATACAAATTGAGTGTATCTAAAATTATCTCCAGTGAAAGATTGATTTGTCAAACCTTAAAATTAACAGCAATGTTCATTTTTAATAATGTCATACTTTTTTGTATGGTTGTCAGAGAAATATTAATGAAAGGTTACCTTCTGAATATTTTGGATAAGCGAACACATTCCTTCCCTGCTGTCTTAGTCATCTGAGTCCTTAGAAAAATTTTCTTGCTCCAGAGAACTCAGAGTTGAGTTCACAGCGTCCTCCACCATTAACTGTGAGAGAAAGAACAGTTGCTCAAGCTATTTGCTTTGCGTGATCGTGAAGGGTGTCCGCTGACTGTGACTGACGTTTGGTAGAATGAGAATGCTGTGAGTGCGCAGTACAAGAGGAACACACTATCCCTGCATCGGAAGCATCTAACAAACAGCCTTAAAATTGTGTAAGAACAGAATTTTCTTTTCCTCTAAGTGCTAAGAAAATCTTGACAGCTATGGTAGCAAATGTCTACACCAGCACCAGAAGACTGAGACAGGAGGATCGCGGCAGTTTCAAAATCAGCCTGGGATACGTAGTGAATTCAAGGCCAGTCTGTACCACATAATCTCAAAAAATTTAAGGGGTGGCAGAGAGAGTCGTCAGGATTCACTAGAAGTTGTTCACACACAATTAAATTTGGCAAGCAGTTTATCCTTTCCACATTGATTTGAAGATATCATGTTTGAAAAATAGCAAAGATTTTCTTAGATTTACAAAGAATGTCATTTGATCTCTGGCCATATAACTTCTAAGTGGACTTGGGAAAGTCATTTAAATTCTGTAAGTATCAAGTTTCTTATCTACTAAAAGAGCACTTTTCATAGTTATTGTGATGATCAAATGAAATCTAAGCACCAGACAGCTAGCAGATGCTGAAGCTAATATTTGGAGATGTGGAGTCCCTGTGATGTTTGATTATAGTTTCTGCATTATAATTGGAGTTTTACCTAATTATGTGGCCAGAGCATATAATATTTTCAAGTATCTCTTGCAATTATTTGCTCCTATGACTAGGTTTTAGAAAATGACAGGCAAGTAGAAATTATTCTGTAACTTCTAGCTGATTTCTTGAAGGAGGAAGCATTTCCCTCCTCTTTTGCTCTCTCTCTCTCTCTCTCTCAGGCACCAATGTGGGTGTGACAAGTCATATCCAATTTGGAACGAGTCTTTTAGGATGACAGAGGAACAAAAACGGAAAGGAGTTTAAATCTCTGACGCCAACCATCTGTCATACCAACACACTTGTGTTCAGATTGTTTGAAGAGAAAGAAAGAAATTACTCTTGTTGAGGAAAAGAAATACCAGTTAGATTGTTCAGTGTCTTCGTACAGGAGGCTATCAGGAATCTTCACTGACATATTAGTCTAGCGACCTAGCTAACGCGCAGGTCTGTGTATCTCCCAAGTGTCTGTGTTAACTGAAAGCCCACTGTTCTCCTCACTCCTATGAAACAAAAAAGATGGACGTGAAAATATTATTAGTTTTTAATGATGCAGTTTCATAATTTTGTCTG
>PVIR01024595.1:0-25711 GCA_004026965.1 Petromus typicus | reverse complement strand
TGTCTTCTCTAGTTCTGTGAGATATGTGTTGGAATTTTGATTGGAATTGTATCGAATGCTTTGTTGTTCTCCTTTCAAAGAAATGCAAATAACCTTTCAACCACATGATGGACAATATAGGAGGTATTCACTGTGTTTGTACCTATTAGTAATATAAGCCATGTTCTTCTGGATTTTTTTTTTAAAGTGGTCTTCTGGTAACTAAATATAACAAATCAGAAAATAAATTGGTGGGGTGAGATAGATTATATAAAAAAGTAAAAAAACATGTTTTCAAGGTAGATGATGATAAGCAGTTGTAACTTTTTGCAAATATTTTGTTCAAAATATAGCTAATGAAGATGTGTTAGAAGAAGCAGTCACACAAATATTAGTAAAAGGAAAGACAGATCCTCTATTAGATACAATTTTCAGGGAACACTCTATGCCTCCTCCTAGAAGGTGGCAAAACACCAGTACTAGGCAATTCTCACCTATTTTTAGGGTGTTAACCAAAAGCATACTTGGTAGCTGTATGTTGGAGTGTTGCTGGTAACCCCATGGTCTGCAATTCAGTGGGATGCAGCTGGGCCTTCCCCCCAGCCAGCCCTGTCTCCCTGTTAACACCCTGATCTCTAACCACAAACCACTGCCCACCAGCAGCCTGTATTCCGTCTTGTCCTGCTTCAGGGTCATGATTCCTTCAAGTAAGTGCAGCCTTCCTGGGCAGGAAGCTTCCCGAGGACAGAGACCACCTCTGTCCTCCTCTGTGATTCTAGCACGTGAGACAGGATTCGTAACAGGTCCCAACAAATATCTGTGGAGTGAGTGAAACTTCATCAAAACTAGTCTAGGAGGTTTCTCCAGGAAACTGGAAATGACCCAAAGGCTCAGGTTCTCAACAGTCTGCAAATGTAGCCAACCACACCCCTCAAAGTCTGCACAGTGACTCGTTGCCTTTCCTTGGGGATCCTCCCTCCGGTGGGCAAGTCAGGGAACAGGTTCAGCAAGATAGCCATGTGAGTGACAGAAGCAGGTGATGAAACTGGAAGTCATTCCCAGCATCTTGGCCTAGGAAATGAGACAACCGGTCCTGATTCTTCCCATCTGACTCCTCCCAAGACTATTGCCTGCAGTTGGCTTTCTACCGAGTGAGCGAGCGAGTAGGCTGCCTTCTCTGCAGCATGGTGTATCTGGGAGTGTGCTGGTATGTGACACACCGGCCGACGCTGATTTGGGTCTGGAAGAATCTGGGTTACAGTCATTCTCAGGCTTGCTTAAACTTTGAGTCTGTTTTGTAAAAGTCCATGAAATGGCACCATTTTGTTCCGCTGTGGATGCTGAGGGTGAAGAGCAGATCGCCCTCGTATACAAGGTTCTATCCAGCCTGCTTTTCTCAGCTACAAACACCGTGTGACCTGCTCAACCCCTCCATGCTTCAGGGCCATTTGTGAGATGTGGATGGCACCAGACCTGCCTTCCAGAGCAGTCATGATAATGAAATGAGTTAACAGCGCCAAACAGAGAGCAGGGTCTGGCACAAGAAGGTAACACCCAATAAACCCGAGCCTCTTACTGTGGAGTTAGCCAAAGGGTCATGCGCTCGAAAGTGACAGCACATTTTACATTTACATAAACAAGGAATCACTGTTAAATGATCTGCAACCTTTTCCGCCTGACCTCCATTTACGTTTATATCTCTTGCCTTCTGGATTCAGAGCAGTGCAGCTGGCTGAGAAACTAACCACACTCTGCCCTGGCTCTGTTCAGACAGAGGGGCTTGCCCGCCTTGGGGGCGGCTGATCCTGCCTCCATGTCCCAAGGTGAGCTTTCTGAATCCCTGCCGTACATTTACCTATCACTCTAGGAAGTGCCGGTCCTGCTCATCCAGCCACTCTCAAGCTGCTTGCAAGGCTCTGTGATTTACGGTCCTGCGGGCAGAGGCAGCGCCAGAATCCCCCTCTCTTCCTTCGTGTCTTGGGCTCTAACCTCCTCCCTTCCCCCCATCTGTGAACCAGGGGTGCTGTTTTCTGACCATAATCCCTGCTCTCAGCCTGGAATCACATGGGCTTCTCAGGCCATTCCTCTCGGGACATGAGGATTATTCTCAACACTTCTTGGTAATTCCAAAATATGCAGCCCAGGCTGAGAGCCACCGGTTTAGGTAGTGGGTGGTAATCTTCGAAAAACAGCTGTTGAGAGGTCAGTGTTGTTGCTGTAATTGTGAGCGTGTGGTCGGGAGCGGTGGCACCTCACACTGCATTCTCTGCACAAAGACCACCGGCCCTGCTTCCCTAGGATCGCGGGTCCCCACCGCAGTCTGCCCCTCCCCCAGCCCTGCTCTGCGCCCCCACCCCGGAGAGGCATCCCTGTCCTTGACGCTCAACTGTGTAGGGCGTACCCTAGGGAGAAATTCCACAGGATAATTAAAAACATGTTTTCAGAGCGGCTGGGACTCCCCCACCCCTTCCCTTTAACATGTCTGTAACTTTAATTAAGCCCAGTCCAAACTCAGAAGGGGTCCGTGGAATTTTTTTTCACCAAACTGGTATTTCCTTGTTCTCCAGCTCTCTCCCCTCCCCCCCCCTTTACCGTGTAGTCCAGTGGGAGAGGAGGGTCCGCAAGGGCGGAGTCGTGCTTTTTTTTTTTTTTTAAACTTAGTCTGTTAGATTTTCTGCCCTCCCTTTCTGTTTTCAATTTAAAAAGGGGCAGCCAGGGCATGAAAGGAGCTGCACGATTCTCCTCCTCAGCGAACCCAGGTTGTGCGTCCCCCTGCCCCTCCCAGCGGACCCACCGGAACCGGCCGCCCTCCGGGCCGTGCGCAGCCTCCCGCACCTGCCACTTTCTCATCCCTGGATGCTGGGCCAAGCCCGGGCCTGCCGTCCAGGAAATGCCGACCCCCACTCTCAGAAGCCTTCAGGTGGTGACACCGAAGGGTCTTGGCTGGGAGTTCTCAAGAGCAGAGTGCGACTAGTGACCTTTAATACCCTCCCCGCGGAGGCCTGGCTGCCTCGTGGGGGCGGGCGTGCGTGTCCCTCAGCAGGAGCTCGCTCAGTAGTGGCAGGAAAGGTGTGGGCTGAGCTCTCCGAGTTCCCAGGACTCCCCCTTCCCGACCTCCACCCTCCTTGCCTTCTGCTCTACAGCTGCGCTCAGAATTTCCCGTGATAATGCACGGCAGCCTTTTCGGCCCACCTCTGAACTTCTCGAGGCTGGGAGCTATCTTTCACCATGGTACAGGGCGAACGTGTACCTTGGTCTGCCAGTTGCACTATGAAGTTTGCATTTTGGGGGCTAAGGATTTAACTCAGTGGTTCTGGCGCCTGCCTTGCAAGCGCCAGGGCCCGGGTTCAATCCCCATGTAAACACACACAACAGTCCTGGGCGTAGAGACTCACACACACCAGCAATCAGTACCATAGACCACAGTGCCGGGTATGTGATGGCGCACGCCTGTAACCCCAGCACTCGGGTTGGCAGAGGCAGGAGGACTGCTGTGAGTTTGAGGCTGAGCTCAAGGCCAGCCTGAACTACAAAGAAAGATCCTGTCTCAAAAAAAAAAAAAAAGAAAAAAAAAAAAAGTTTGCATATTTTGTCCTAGTGCACGATGAACAATCTAGCCACACTCGCTTGGTGAGCAGCTTGTTAGGAGGATACAGGGCAGCAGGGGTGATGGCCATGGCTCCCGGTCTGGTGTCACACGTGGCTGGAAGCCCAAGCCCCACCCATCCCTCACTAACTCTTCCTTCAAGCCTTGTCCACACCCGCCGGGTCACTGAGGTCTCTCTGCTGGAGCTGTCCTGGTGTTAAATGAAGTAATCGATCATAGTTCTGCGCCAGAGTCTTAGTAATACTTTTGACAAATGTTAACAGAGGGAAGAAGAAAGGAAAAGGGTGGAGAGCAGGAAGCTGAAGACCTCTGTCCTGTGCCCTTGGCATCGGGAGAGGAGGGATGAGGAAACTTGGTATGTGTTTTCCCGTACTCTCTTCACAATAAGAAAGTCCTAAAGTCATGAAAATTTGAGGGTATTAAAAACCTGGCCGCTAAGTATGGGCTGAGTGTGTTGTATTCTTTCTACAGTCAGGATTTTCTACATTTTTTTCCCCTTTCCTAGTATCAGGGATCCAAACTTGGGACCTTACACTTTCTTTTCTTTTTTTTTTTTTTTTTAGGTTTTTTGAGACAGGGTCTTGCTTTTGTGGTTCAGGCTGGCCCTGAGCTCAGCCTCAAACTCACATCACAATCCTCCTGCCTCTGCCTCCCGAGTGCTGGGATTACAGGCGTGAGCCACCACGCCCGGTGCTGTGGTATGTGGTACTGGTTGCTGCTGGGTGTGGGTCCACACCCAGTATTGTTATGTGGTTACCGGGGAATCGAACCTGGGCCCTTGCGCTTGCAAGACAGGTGCCGGAACCACTGAGCCAACTCCCCGGCCCGGGACCTTACACTTTCGAGGCAGGTGCCAGAACCATTGAGCTAACTCCTAGGCCCAGTAGTCAGTGTTTTCTAAAGGCAGAAGTTTTAGGAACTTTGGGAGGAGCCACAGGCCCATCTCAGAGGCGCCTGGGACTCAGGAGGCTGGAAACTCCTAGCTGTGCTGCCAGGTCAGCAGCAGAGATCTCTGTTTCCAGGTCCTCTGGATGGCATCCAAAGAAGACCAGCCCGGACCGGGCCCAGCCAGCAGGGGAGGTGGCCTCACGCCCAGGTCCACAGCTTGTGTGGCTCCACCCCCAGGGAGCGGGTGGGGAGAAGAGAGAGCTGCTGAACAGGGGTCGCCTACCAATGCCAGGGAAAGGCCGCAGAGATCCCGAGGGCAGCTGAGCCAAACCTGTCTCTGCAAACGGAGCCATGTGTAACAGCAGCATGCTTGTGGCGGGAAAGGATTCACTGAAGGCCAGCAGCTGCACGGCTCAGGGGTATATTTTGAGAGCCATGAATAGGATATTGGGAATGAAATGAGCTATGAATCGTAAGTCCTTATGGGATGGAGGGGCAAACAGGAAGGTGGAAACAGGGACAGGGAGAGACAGAGAGGCAGAGAAAGAGAAAATAGAGACAGAAGCAATGACCTATTGAGAGTCCCTTGGCAGGCCACAGAATACATGCACTGTGTGGACAGGGACAAAATCATTTATTTGCATTGCCTGCTGAATATTGTTTGTTGACTGACAGAAGAGTGACAAATAATAAACTATGGGTCTTGTTTGTGATACATTCATTCCAGCCCCTGAGTATGTTGGCACTTGGCTTTTGGGGCCACAAGTAACTTCAAGCATCATTTGGAATGACACCGTCCGGATAGAGCGGAACAGCTGCAGGACAAGGTGTCCCCACGGACAGCGAGTTCTAACTTGTCCCCCTGCTTTCCAGTCTTCCTGTCCTGGCTAGCCTCACAGGCCTTTCATCTGTCCCCCTGCACAGTGCAGTGGTGCAGTGTAGCCCTGGCAGCTCCCATTTGTGCTGCAAATGGAGTCACCATCTCAGATTTGAGCTCAGTGGCCAGGCCTGGGTCTGTGCCTGAGACCAGTGTCAGACCCTGGGCAGCTTCCTTGTACATCCTCCTGTCAGTATTTTGTTTTTTAAAATCATTTCATAATAACTCTACCTGTCACTGTTTCAGTCACCAAGCTTTGTGCTCAGCTAATGCCTTCCCACATTCAATTTTCTCTGACTAGATCCTTCCCCAGGCCTTTGGTTCGGATGTCTCACCAGCTGGCTCGTTTCTTCCCTCCCATTCTTTCTGATACCCAAGAAAGCCTCTGTCCTAAACTGAAGTTTGGGACAAATGTTAGTCTGTTTTTCCCTACAGCTGGCCTCCCTTTCCATGCTCCTCCATCTTTCTGATTTTAGCTCTCCCCAGCCCTCCCCCACCCCTTCTCCCACTCAAATCCCTCCCTCCCTTCTCCTCAAGTCATATGAGGTCTGCAGGACCCTTTGAGGCTGTGGAAAGTATCTTATTTCTTTATAGTTACCTACTCAGTCCTTAGTCTTTCCTAGAAAAATTGTGCAAAGGCCAGTTATGTCTATGTTACATTTTGGGGTTCCCTGGTCTCTTACGGCTCTTGCTTATACTTCTCAGAGAACACCTCACTTCTGCCATTTTAAGTTGCTGTCCATCCCAGAACAGACTTCAAATTTTTTCTGCCATCACAGAGACCAGCATGGGGGAAGGTGGGTCTGGATATTATGTTTTTAGGCCCTTAGTCCAGCCTAGCCCTATGTTTTTTCACTGAAGAAGCTCAGGAAATGGCTGTGATGCTTAGTAATGTGTTGCACTTACTAAATCTAGAAGGTCATCATTTCTAAGATGCACTGTTATCTCTCTGCACAACAAAGAAAAAAATATATCTGGTGACCTGATTGTAAGCTGCATTGCAATTTTAGAAATTTTAAAATGTGAGAACAGAGTGTGCCTTCTGGAATCAGTAAAACAGCCACTGCTGGGCCAGGAACTTCATAGAGGCTTCTGGTCTTGGAGCATGGGCTGGCAGGAAGGAGAGAGACAGGCAGGGACTACACTCATACAGAGAGTGGCAAGGCCTGTGACCTGGCCACGGACAGAGACGCCGTCATCCTGTGGAGGGCGCTTCTCAGAGCGACTCCCAAGCCCAATAGCCACCGACGGGCCACAAGTCAGCTCCTCACCACCCCTACCCTTGTCCAATCACCCACGCTTTCTGCATGTTAGCTCTCTCCGAACCTCCCTTCTAGATGATAGGCAGTGACCATTACCTTTTGCCTTTTCCTCAGGGTCCAGTTCTTCCAGAGCAAAAGCTGTATCTGTCTAGCGAAGCCCATGTCAGTGGCCACACCAGGAGGAGGGGGCTGCCTGGAGCAGAGGCTTGTGCACAGCGAGGACCATAAACGTCACTCCGAGCAACTCTGGCTCTGGCTGCTGTGTCCTTCTCTTGGTGATTAGAGGCTAGTTTTCCTTTCTAGACATAATCCCTTTTAATTACACATAAGCCCTCTGCTTGGAGAGGAGGCAGACAGACACTGTGTTGGCTGCTCTTCAGGAGGAAAGAGGGAGCCCTCAGACACTGGTGGCTGAGCACGAAGGAAGCTGAGGTGGAGGGTTAAGTAGAGAATCAAGAGCCAGGGAGTGTCCCCATCAAAGAGGCTCCTCGAGTTGCCACGTTTGTGCCTTTGGATATCTCTGACCTTTAAGTTTGGGACAAAATTGCTTTGCATGACTATAAGCCAGACATGTGTCTTCACAATAGCCTAACATAAATTGGCAGCCAAGGTTTGACCACCTGCTTCAAGACCCATGAACTAACTTACCAGAACTACAATGGCTACTTTATTTCTTGCTCTCTAGTGACTCTGGGCCAACTGATCAATGAGTCACAGTTTTGTGGAGCTATGTTGAAAAACCACTGGAACACCTCCTCTTCCGTGGGGCAATCGACAGTTGATTAGCAATGTCTGCCACAGGCTTGGGCAGGAGGGTCAGTGACTGTGATTCTGGCTCAGCAGGCATGTATTGCTAAACAGATTCATCGTCATGTGATTCCAAGAGACAATCCAAATGGTGCTTCACGAAACTTTTATCTCTACCTCCTCAAATCTCAGAATTTTTTTCTCTTTGAAGAGTCTAAGACCCTTGAGATGTCAGTGGGGAGGAAGGGGAACTGTAGAGTAGGAGTGGATAGAATTCATGGTCTGGTTGTAAATATGAAGAATAACCTGGATGACCTAAGTGTGGACAGAACCCATGAGGGCCCTTTGAGTGTCTGGTGGGCCTTCCAAGAAAAGAGAAATAGTTTCTGCTTAAGATATTAAAAAGGCTCCTCTTAGGTGATGGCATTTCAGACTCTGACAAATTACAAAATAACATTTATATTACATCTAGGATTTAAAAACTGTTTTGGGATAACTTATCCTCACCGTGAATATCTGTTCGGTTTTACAGATGCCAAATCTGAAGGCAAATGAGGTTAAGTACGTGGGTGGGGGGTTTAGCTCAGTGATACCACACCTACCTCATAAGTGCAAGGTCTCAAGTTCAATCCCCAGTAGTAGGAGAAAAAAAGCCCCAAGTGAGTTGAAATATTTTGTTCAGGATCTTATGTGGTAAGTGAGTTCTTGGGCAAGTAAGTCAGTCAATGACACTCAGTGAAGACAAGGAGGCAACATTAGTGTATTCTGCTCAGGAAAATCCAAGCCATGAAGCATGGCTGGCGTGAAGGGTATGTGTGGAAGGTGCTGGGAGAGAAGACTAGAAAAGGAGAGAGGCCAGACTGAAAAAACTGATGATAAGGATGGATTCAGCATGAATGCTCGCTGGGTGACAAAGTGCGAGGGCTATTCCTCACTGAGAGAAGAGCGTGAGAGGAAGATCAGTGGTGGGGGAAGAAGTGAGGGGGAGGTACACTGAAGCCAAAATCTCTGTGACAATATCTGGAGCAGGTACCCACAGGCAGCTCACTACCTGGGTCTGGAGGAATGAACCAGTTGCATAGAGTAATTCATGCCTGTAGTCTCAGGAGTTGAGAGGCTGAGGCAGGAGGATCACAAGTTGGAGCCCAGCCTGGGCAATTTAGGAAGATTCTATTGGAAAAGAAGGTAGGATGGGGGGTTGGCGACACAACTCAGTATGAAGATCCCGTGTTCAGGGCTGGGGATTTAGCTCAGTCGTTCCAGTGCCTGTCTTGCAAGTGCAAGGGCCCGGGTTCGATCCCCTGGTAACCACTTACCACATTGGGCGTGGAAGCTCATGCCCAGCAGCAATCAGTACCACATACCACAGTGCCAGATGTAGTGGCTCAAGCCTGTAATCCCAGCACTCAGGAGGCAGAGGCAGGAGGATTGCTGTGATGTGAGTTTGAGGCTGAGCTCAGAGCCAGCCTGAACTACAAAGTGAGACCCTGTCTCAAAAAAAAAAAAAAAAAAAAGATCCCGTGCTCAATCCCCAGTAAATACATCACATCACATATGCACATACAAACAAGTCTCTAGGGTAAAAATAAGGACCTGGGATTCATATCATGCAGGGGGAAGTTTAAACAGATAACTCAGATTACTTCTTCTAATTCCCAAAGTGAAGAAAAACATCTGTAGCCATCTGATACCAACTACGGAGGTTGTGTTCCCTCATAATTTTAAGTGGTTCACTTTTCATAGAGTTAGAAAAGAAAAAGTTAAATTGTGCACACTTTGTTATAATTCAACTGCTGATCCTCTGATATCCCTATTCCTCTCTCACAGGCATTCTTGACTGGCCAAGTGTTGGTGGTGACACTTTCCCTTTTTGCGGTATGAAATATACACTACACAAAACTTTGCGCTTTTAATCATTTTGTACCATACAGTTTAGTAAAGGGTGCAAGATTCATGGGATCTGAAGAGAAACCAGATGTGATTGCAGTTCAGTAGTGTTAAGAACATTCACTTTATGCAACTGTCACCACTGTCTCTCTCCAGAGCTCTTGCCATTTTATAACACTAAGCCTGTGCTTATCTCATTGATCAGGATCTTTAAATCTTGTCCGTGTTGTAACATGCTGTCTGACTCTGTAGACTGCTAGAACAAAATACCATAAAGTAGTGTCTTATAAATAACAGAAATTTATTTCTTACAGTTCAGAAAGCCCAAGATGAAGACACGTCCAAACTTGACAGTCTGGTAAGAGTCTGTTTTCCAGCTCATAGAAGTGCCTTCTGGCCATGAGCCCACATGTTAGAAGAAGTAAGAAGTCTTTTACAAAGGCATGAATCCCATTCATGACTTCTCTGCCCTCGAGACCTAATTGACCCCAAAGGCCCCACCTCAGTATGCCACATTGGGGGTTAGGGTTTCAGCACAGGCATTGTGAGGAAGCACATCCAAACCATAGCATGTATGACCAGATTTCTTGGCTTTTTAAGGTCAAATTCCACTGTTTTCATGTATCATTTTGGGTATTCATTGGTCTATCAATGGTCATTTGGACTTTTTCCATCTTTTGACTACTGTGAATACTGCTGCTGTGAACATAGGTGTACAAATATTTTCTTGAGTCTCTGTTTATGATTCTTTGGGGCATGCTCCTAGGAGTAGAATTAGTGTCTGTGTTTGGCATTGGAGGAGCCACTGTACCATTTTCC
Source organism: Petromus typicus (assembly GCA_004026965.1). NCBI lineage: Eukaryota > Metazoa > Chordata > Mammalia > Rodentia > Petromuridae > Petromus > Petromus typicus. The sequence continues at coordinate 15,645 of PVIR01024595.1, read as the reverse complement.
ACCCCCACCAGCAGTACACAAGAATTCCAGCTTCTCTACATCCTACATTTTTATATTATTTTTAGTGTTGTTTTCATGACAGCCATCCTAGTGAGTGTAAAATGGTATTCTGTTGTGGTTTTGATGTACATTTCCCTATTGATTAGTGATACTGAAGACACTTTCAATGTTACAGCTATATTCAGGTATGGATTTTTCCCTCCTAAACTTCACAGTTTTCAAGTTATGTGAAAAAACAGTTTATGTTCTCTCTTTTCTCAAATATTTCTGAGAATATGTCTCGTGAGTCATGGATGCTATCAACAGTACTTATATATTTCATTTTCATGATTACTATTATTATTATTATTTTATTTATTTATTTATTTTTTGAGACAGGGTCTCGTTTTGTGGTTCATGTTGACCCTGAGCTCAGCCTCAAACTCACATCACAGCAATCCTCCTGCCTCTGCCTCCTGAGTGCTGGGATTACAGGCGTGAGCCACCACGCCCGGCATTGTGGTATGTGGTACTGATTGCTGCTGGACATGAGTCTTCACGCCCAATATGGTATGTGGTTACTGAGAATCAAACCCGGGCCCTTGCGCTTGCAAGACAGGTGCCGGAACCACTGAGCTACAACCTCGGCCCCATGATTACTATTATTAATACTGTTGGATCAGAGTAACTATGAAATTTATATAAATGCAGAAAAAAATAGTAGTTTCAAGTGAGGACTCTGCACATGGGTTGAAAATTGTGTAGTTGTGTGATGGACCATATTAACTTATATTTATCTTTAGAAGTACAAATAAGAAAAATGGTGAATTTTGAAGATATCATTCCTTTTTAAAAGTTACAAAGAAAATGCAATGTTAGAAAGAAAGAGGTAATCTGTTAATAATACTAATTATTCTTCTACCAAACAGTAATGAAGAAAACTAATTTATAGTTTTAAAAAGTTTTTATTTGGAAAATGTGTAAGTGTGATAAATTTGACATTACTAGGATTTTGAGGTAGAGCTCAATTTGAGAATGAAATAGATCCTCACCAGATATTGAATCTGCCACATCTTGATCTTGGGTTTTGTAATTTCTAGGACTAAACAATATATTCCTGTTGTTTATAAGATACTCAGTTCATGGTATTTAGTTATAGCAGCCTAAATGGATTACAACAACAGGCTACACAAGGAGGAAATTAATACCAGTAGATCACCAGCAGTTCACTTGAAATAAGCTGAGAAAAGCAGAATTTCTCCAATACATATTATTGGACAAATGAGATTTCATTGAAAATAGTGATTACAGGTAGGTGGAAAGGTCTTACAAATTTATGCCAGCAAAAAGGCAGTGTGGGGACATCATAAGGTAAGATAGAGGAAAAGTATCTTGAATTTTTAAATTCAAGTTTATTTCTATCAAATTCAAGGCAAAATTATTGAGCATTTATAACTTGAAATTCTTTTGGTCACCATCAATAACTTAAGTATTTCTTCAGCTTGTTTAATAACACTAGTAAATTGTACACTAAAATATGGATTGACTTAAAGTAAGAGTAGAAAAAATACGTAACTGGGTAGAAGCTGAGGGCAGCTTGGCTGCCTGGATCACTAAGACTGGTTCCTTTCTAGGGTAACCACAGTGCCAGAGGAAGGCTTCATTATGGTCAAGACCCCAGGGCCTGCACTCTGGCCATAGCAGGCCACACATGTGTGGCCACATGACCTTGGCTGGGCCAGTAAGAGCTGAGTTGTATTTTTTTTTTCTTAGTTTTTTGGAGACAGGGTCTCACTTTGTAGTTCAGGCTGGAACTCACAGCAATCCTCCTGCCTCTGCCTCTTGTGTGCTGGGATTACAAGTGTAAGCCAGCACGTCCAGCACTGTGGTATGTGGTACTTATTGCTGGTGAGCATGGGTCACCATGCCAAGCATCGTGGTATGTGGTTACCGAAGGTCAGCTTGCAAGGCAGGCACTGGAACCACTCAGCTAAATCCTCGGCCCTATTTGTAGCATTTTTGGCCAAGGACCTGAGAAAATTGCAGAAGCTGTGAGAAATAGGACTCTGTACTGGGTCCTGGCTTCAGTTTGTGCACTGTGCAAAAGTACTTGGCTAAGGATAGAGTCAGGGCTGGAGTCTCACTTGTTTTCACTGGTTGTGCCTTGGTCCCCGGTGCAGGGCTGCAGCCCAGTGCCTCTTCTTCTCCTTCCCCCTGCAAAAGTCTTCTGCTCACCAAACTATGCCACTGTGAGGCTGCCACACTTAGAGAAGCACCTCTCAGATCTGTACCCAGGTATAGCGCAGGCTAGCAGAGGCCCCAAAACCACACAGCAGAGACATCTGTTCTGTAGTCCAGGGGACGGAGGGGAGGCACAAAGCCACCATGCTCGGCATTGTTGTATGTGGTTAACTGGGATTGAATCTGGGACCTTGTGCTTGCAAGGCAGGCACCAAATCCCCAGCTCTAAAATGTATTTGTCAATCATTAAGTTTACCGGAATTCTTTGCAAGGAACCTCAAGTGAAATTCTAAATAAATTTTCCTTTTTTTAAAAAAAAATAGAAACGGGCCGGGGATTTAGCTCAGAGGTTTCGGCGCCTGTCTTGCAAGCACAAGGACCCAGGTTCAATCCTTGGTAACCACATACCATACTGGGTGTGGAGACTCACACCTAGCAGCAATCAGTACCATATACCACAGTGCCGGGCGTGGTGGCTCACGCCTGTAATCCCAGCACTCGGGAGGCAGAGGCAGGAGGATTGCTGTGATGTGAGTTTGAGGCTGAGCTCGGGGCCAGCCTGAACTGCAAAGTGAGACCCTGTCTCAAAAAAAAAAAAAAGAAGCAACAAGCAACACTATATAGTTTGTCATTAGGGAGATGATACATATCGCAAAACTAACACAGAATAGGGGAACTTTTACCTTTTCTTTCTAAAAAAATTAGGACATATTTGCAGTGCAAAATGATTACATTCATCATGAGGAGTTGGTACATGTACATAACACATCTTAATGCTTTTTATATCTTCTTCTCCTCCCCTGCTTTCTCCTCCCCTTTCTCCATCTCCCTCACCCCTGCATTTTGTACATGTTTGTAGTACATAATGACCACACTCTTCATGTGGACTTGGTACAAGTATATAATGCATCCCAATTCATTTATTTCTTTTTTTTTAATCCCTATTCCTCTCTTTTCCCTTTCCCTTCCATCCATCACAGAGTAGAGAATTTCTTCCAGAAAGACAATCTCTAAAAGTCCCCATATTATAAAGTATTTTAGGGAGGAAAAAAATAAGCACTATGAGAATTTGGGGAGAGCAACTTTCCTACCTCTTCAAGACAATTAAACATTAATGTCTATTACCATGGATTGCAAACTATGTTATTATCATATTATTTATGTAAATTTATATATTTTCTGAGAAGGACTATACCAAAATAAAAATAATTAAATTGCTAAGTAAGGCAATGGAAAACACATAAAATTATTTAACAGATATGATGTTTTACATTTGCCTTAAATTTCATCTTTTAATCCATCTTGCTTGCTCTCTCACTGGACATGTTCTTGCTAGTGGGCCTTGTCGCTGGGAGGTATTTCATATTGCTTTGATTGGGTCAGTTGTTGAAGCAGGAATGGCATGTTAGTTTCTATGACGTCTTGCTAAGAACATCTGCTCAGTATGGTAAAGAGGCCCAGGTCCCGTCACTACCTGTTACAGAGCAGCAATTAATGGCCAAACTGGTAAAACTTAAGGACTCAGTGGTAACATGGAAACATTGCCTCACCAGTTGAGAAGCTGTCTTTTTGCTATTTGAATCTTTTCTTTGAAATGGCTCTAATTTTGACTTCAGATGGATACAGATATTAAATTTTATAGCGTATGAAAATTGTATTTTGAAAAATATTCACCTGAACATTTCTCTGAGTTTCTTTCCTGCTTAGAGATCAGAGACTTTCTGCTTCTATGTCTAAACAATCTCTGCCCATCTTTGGCCTCTAAATATCCCAGGACTGTCTGAGGGACTATGTAAGAGAAGAAGCCTCACACGGGAATCTAAGAAACTCAGCTCCAAATCCAAGTCCACATCGGTTCATCACAGCGCCCCTTCAAATGCAAACCTTAGAGATGTACCAAATATCCACCACAGGAGAAGAGTAAGTGAACTGAATAGATCCCTTCATTCAAAACTCTTATAGCAGTGAGAATGCGTAAACTATATTTACAAAAATGTGGATAATTCTCCCACAAGCAGTGCTGAGCAAAAGAAGCCTGAAACAAACCATTTAAACCATATTCACACAAAGTTCAAGGATATCCAAAATCCACTTGTGATGTTTGAGTTCAGCATGGTGGCTACCCCGGGAGAACGGGCATGGAGGCTGGCAGGGACAGACAGGGCCTCTCTGGGCATGCTGGGAACATTCTGCCTTTTGTTCTGGGTGCCTGTTATGTGGGTGTGTTCAGTTCATGGAAATTATCCTGCGAGCACATGATCTACTTATCTGGGTGCACGTTATACATAGTTTGATACAAATTGTTTTTAAAACTTAAGGCAAGGAAAGAGGAACTGACAAAGGAGGCCAGGGAGGCCGAGCAGGTTGAATTGGAGAGAGCAGGCAAAGTCTGGAAAGAGGGCTGTTCTGGAAGCCCAGGAAAGAGGACATTTCAAGGAATTAGTCAGTGGCACCAAACAGTGCAAGAAATGGAGGCTGAAAGATGCTGATTGGATTTAACAGGAGGCAGGAACCAGACAGCAGAGGGCTGAAGACGGAGACAGGGAGTTGGTCGCTGCTCTTCCAAGTAGCTTGACTAAGAAAGCAAGAGAATGACAGAGACAGTAGCTAGAGGGCACAGCGGGTCACGGAGGTCTTCACTCCCCTTAAGACAGGAGAGGCTGACCGGGTTAATATATGGGGGAGAACTGGTTGAAAGACAGAGATGTTACGATTACTGAAGATGATTGATGGGGTCCCCAGGAAGGGGAGGAGGTGGAATTAGCCTTGGGCAGGGGTAGGAGCATCTTACATTCCATGGATGCTGTGGGAAAGAAGACCAGGAAAGTGCCAGAGCAGATCCCCTCAGGAAGGGGAGAGAGCTTTGAGGGAGTTCAGTGTACCGACTCCTCTCTTAGATGTGACATGGGAGATCTGAAGGCCATTAAGGGTTACACAGTGAAAATACACCGTGTTAATTATAAATTGGTACCAAATGTGGAGTTCTACTGTCTCATCTTTGCTTTCTTTTGATTCTTTAAATGCAAGGTCAATATTTGCTCAGGCATCTATAATGGGAGAGTAGTTTGTAGATAGTGTGTAGAGATAATTGGGTGCAAATTATTCATAGTCTACCCACTCTCCCTTCCCCCAGACTTGCATACCAACTTACTACTGTAATCTGTTGGCAAATTACAGGCAAAGAGTCTTGTTATTCAGTTCATCTTGATTGTTTAACCCAATGAACAACACCAGGAAAATAAAAGTTTTCTGGAATCTTTTCCCAGTGACAGTTACTTTTGACCCATGAGTGCTGGACATTGTCATAGGACTGCTGGTCTGCAGGACAGTGAGGTCTAGCTCTAGGTCACCTCCTTTGCCCAGTGTCCTTCACAGCCCCTGGGAATTTCCCTGTGCTCTTCTCGCTCCTGGACAGTCATCTCTCTGCAGCTCATCCAGCCTTTGCCTCATTCAAATCAGGCTGCTTTGGGGATTTTAGTGGCACCTCCACCCCCATTAAAGCAGAACTACTGGAAGAAATGACACTGAGGGAGATGAAAGAGCTGGAAAGGTATTCATGAGACCTTCTTGCCCTGGTACCTTTGGAAAGTCTTTATGGGAAAGTGAGGGGTGAAAAACACGTGGCCCAGTGGGAAGAACTTTGCTTCTGCAGAATAAAAGTAAATCAAATGGTTGGCAAAAATGAGGAGAAAGGTTGCTATCCTAAGCACATTTTATACATTCATTTCCAAAACTGTTTACACTTTTGCTGATTTAACATTCAGAAGACACACAAAAACACAGAGATTTTATATTTTCTAGGTTAAAAATACAGAGTTTATCAAAGAAGAGGCATATTGAGGAGTGTTTCACAGCAGGTCATTAGTTTGAGAGCAGCTGACTTCACCACCGTGTGGCCAGACCTTTGGCCACTCTGAACCTTGGCATCCAGAGTTTGGCTCCAGTTATGTATCAAGAGTCAGGTATTGGCTGGGGACTTAGCTCAGTAGTTCTGGCACCTGCCTTGCAAGTGCAGGGCCTGGGTTCAATCCCTGGTAACCGCATACATCACTGCTGGGTGTGGAGAACCACATACCACAGTGCCAGGCATGGTGGCACATGCCTGTAATCCCAGCACTCAGAGGCAGGGGAAGGAGGATTGTTGAGTTCAATGCTGAGCTCAAGGCCAGCCTAAACTATAAAAGTGAGACCTTGTCTCAAAAAAAAGAGTCAGGTATTACCCAGAAACAGATTAAAACCAAGCAATACTGCTGGGGGAGTTAGCTCAGTGATTCTGGTGTCTGCCTGGCAAGCGCAAGGTCCTAAGTTCAATCCCTGGTAACCACATACCACAATGCCAGGCCTGGTGGCTCATGCCTGTAATCCCGGTACTCAGGAGCCAGAGGCAGGAGGACTGCTGTGAGTTTGAGGCTGAGTTCAGGATCAGACTGAATTACAGAGCAAGATGTTGTCTCAATAAATAAATAAATAGATAAAGCCAGCAACACTGAAAGACAGTAGAACAACATGAAGGAAAATGCAGTTCCTGCCCTGGGGAATTTGTGTTCAGGAAGTTGCAACGTGACATTGCCACAGACCTGGGACTTGTGACACCAAATGGCCTTTGACAGCAGCTGTAGACCGTACCTCCTGGTGCAGTGTCATGGTGAACTCGTGACTGAAAGAACCTCTCTTCCCATTCAACCATTACATGGCCCAAAGTGCTGTCAGTTTTCTTTCACCATTCTGGGAGAAACATTATAGTTGTAAAACCTCAGAGAGGTTTAAACCAATAACGGCCAAAAGTGACGTCAGTTTTTCAGTTGCTGTTGACTTTGAGTATCGTGGAACAGGAGAAAAATGGAAACTACTCAGGCAGCATGTTGTGAGGTGGTGGAGGGAGCGTGGGAAAGTATCTCATGATGCTTGCCAACGCCACCTGACAGAGAAAGCTTGTGGTTGTTCTCAGGTTTCTTAACTAAATATGTTGGGGGAGGGGGCTCTTCTTTCTCTCTCTCTCTCCCTCTCTCTGTCCATCCAGACCCAGAGAACCTCCCTCCACAGTAACTCAGACCAGCCCAGGTTCTGTCTCCTTTCCACATGCAGGTTGGGCCAGGGAAAGGAACAGAGAAGAGGCACAAAACTGAGCAGCTGTGTGCTGGCCTTCACTCCTCCTCTGGCCTCATGTCCAGGTCTGCCCTAGAAGGAGTGCTGCGTGGTCATTTCACAGATGCAAACATAGGTGTGGTGGCATCGGGTTCAAGCAGACTCTCTTCTGGGACTCTTCTCCGGACTCAGCATGAATGGTCGGCAAGAGCCTGCTCCCTATGACTGAAGCAAATCAGAGTCTCTTTATTTCTTCAATAAAGTACGCTAAAAGTGCTCCTTTTTGATACCACTTACTACAGATTTGGGTGTGAGGATTATGTTGTGGACGAATGTCATGGTCTTTGGAACCAGACAACCCCAGGTCCACTTCTTAGACTTACCACTTAGCTATGTGACTACTAGTAAATCTATAAAATTCTCCAAGTTTTAAAAACTATGTTCTGTCTCTTATGATGAAATAGAACATTGATGTCCAGCCAAGAGCTCAAGAAAATACAGGGAGAGTCTTTTTCTTGATAAGTGATCCTTTGTTTTCCTTCTTAAATACTTTTGAAGTTGCTAGATTATTTTTGGAAAAAGACTGGACACGGGTTTACAGAGGTTGCCCCAACCTAGAAGACAACATGGTATTCTCAGAGGTCACATCAGGTCAGCACCAGGTTCTCAGGATGCTTTGAGAGCTGTGTGAAGAGAAAGCTGGGATGTCAGAGACAAAACAAACCTTGTTATTTGTTTGATAACCAGAGTGATCACTAGCTTCCAACCATTAGTAGTAAGTTGCAGTGAAGGAATGGCAAACAGGGCCTGGGCTGAGGGGTTAATCCCAGCAGTGCAGCTACAAGCCTTCCAGGACCCCTAGCTAGGCACTCTCTCTCTGAAAGATATTGGGTCTGGACTTTAAAGAAACTAGCAGTAAATTCTCGCTTTTCAAAGTAGAGCCTCAGGCCCTGCATAGAAGATGCACCCATAGTTTGGATCGTTTGCATAATTCTGGGTTCAAGGGCTTATTTCTTAGGAGTGGGATAAAACAGCCCTTTGGCTCAAACTGCCTTCCTTCTGGGGTTCGGGTTTTCATCCAGCATAGGGGGTGGGGGCATAGGTGAACTCTGGGGAGAAAGTCCACAGATCTCGTAGTGATTACTGCTGTTGTTAAAGAGAGCGGGATCAACAGAGATCAGCTGGAGCAACCCAGACTCCTGAGGTAAGTTTTTATTTCTACATACAGCACACCTCGGTCAGTCCTCCCTAAAACTATTTGCCTTCCTACTTGCTATCTCCATGAAAGACCTGGACTTTATGATATATATATGTTTTATTGTATCTAATTGATTTCAGGTAAATTCTCTTCATACTTACTGTACCTGGAAATCAAAGGTTTATGGTTTTGGTTTATTTCTTTCTTTTATTTATTTTATTTATTTATTTATTTATTTATTTATTTTTTAGGTTTTTTTAGACAGCGTCTCGCTTTTGTGGTTCAGGCTGGCCCTGAGCTCAGCCTCCAACTCACATCACAGCAATCCTCCTGCCTCTGCCTCCCAAGTGCGGGGATTATAGGCATGAGCCACCATGCCCGGCACTGTGGTATGTGGTACTGGTTGCTGCTGGGCGTGAGTCTCCACACCCAGTATTGTATGTGGTTAACTGGGGATTGAACCCGGGCCCTTGCACTTGCAAGACAGGCACCAGAACCACTGAGCTAAATCTCCAGCCCTGAAAACCCTTCTTTAAATGATCAAATATATCACGAAAGGAGTGGCTGTTACAGTGGGAGTTCATGGTTATTTTTCTTTTCTTATACTGCTTACCAAACTTTCTCCCATTCTGTTTTGGGTTAGAAATAAGTGCAACCAGAAAGCCTTTCCTTTCTTTAGTGTCTAAAAATACTTGCAAAGGTACGGTCTCACCTGAACCTTACGTGTACTTGACAGGTGGGCTGGCCAAACATTATGACCCACTACTCAGAAGAAATACTTAAAATCTATTTATTTATTTTTTTGAGACAGTTTCACTTTTGGAGTTCAGGCTAGCCCTGAGCTCAGCCTTGAACTCACAGCAGTCCTCCTGCCTCTGCCTCTGAGTGCCGGGATTACGGGCGTGAGATGTGGTTCTGATTGGTGGTGGGTGTGAGTCACCACGCCCAGCACTGTTGTATCTGGTTACCAGGGTTCGGAACCTGGGTCCTTGCACTTGAAAGGCAGGCCCCAGAACCACTGTGCTCAGTCCCTGGCCCATGTAGAATTTATTTTAAACTTAAATTACTTTAAGCTTAAACTCAGATTGTCAGAGTGACTTAGCCGGTCCGTACTAGGGCAGGAATCCATACCAAAGCTCTGACGCCTCATCAGTTACGTCACACTTCTCCTACTCACCGTGACCCAGGGAGAGTCTTTACTTAAAAAGTGATCCTTGGTTGTCCCTGTGCCCATGTACGTGTGTTTAAACTATACTCGTCCTCATGCATCCATTCGAGAGAAGGAACTTAAGTAAAGGTCAGCTTGTCACCGAGTCTGGATTTCTGTTCCAATGAAAGATAACATGATTTCCATTCTCTTTAATACGTTAGTGGTTAAAAGCTTTAGAGTCAGACACACCTGGGTTTCAAGCTGCTCCACTGCTTATGAGGTCTATGACCCTGGGAAAGCTCAAAAATGTCATTTTGATTGATTTTTTTTCAGCTGTAAAATGAGAGTAATGATAATGTCCGTTGCAGGAGTCGTTGACAGTGGCTGTTGAGAACTCCTACATCCTAAAGGGGATGACTGGAAAGAAGCGCTGATGCAGCGCTCGCTCTGAAGGAAGTGCGAGCTGACAGCTTTGGTATTGTTATTATTTCAGTAAGAAATACCTACCATTGATGCCTTTGCTACTAAATGCCTCAAAATCTGTGATGACATGATCCAACTTGCAAAATATTTGAACGTACAAAACCAGACCCGTGAGAATAGGTACACCCACTCAAACATTTACTCCTTCGTACCCAAATTTAAGAAGAGAACTCTTTTGTCATTTCTGGGACCTCGTGACCTCTGCCATCTCACCACATACTATCAACTGCAGAAATACTTCCCTTTTTTTTTTTTTTTAAGGTTTTTTGAGACAGGGTCTCGCTTTGTGGTTCAGGCTGGCCCTGAGCTCAGCCTCCAACTCACATCACAATCCTCCTGCCTCTGCCTCCCGAGTGCTGGGATTACAGGAGTGAGCCACCACGCCCGGCACTGTGGTATGTGATACTGGTTGCTGCTGGGGTGAGTCTCCACGCCCAGTATTGTATGTGGTTACTGATCGAACCCAGGGCCTTGCGCCTGCAAGACAAGCGCCGGAACCACTGAGCCATATCCCCGGCCCTACTTCCCATTTTTTATAGGCTTACAATGTGCATTAAGTCAGATGTACCAGCCTGCGCTCGTCTTTCACATCCCCATCCCCAGGAAGCAGGGATTGTTCTCATTGCACAGATGAGAAACACTGTCGAAAAGGTTAGATGATCTGTCAAGGTTGCAGAGAGTGTGTAAGGAGAAAAGCTGGCGAGGAAGCACAAGCCTTCTCCTTCTTTCCCACCACACGACTGTCTGACAAAGCAGGAAATAGGTGCACGGTTGCATCTTCCGTTGACTTATGTGTCCCCTTCCCAGGACACAGTGTCGCGAGCCTCTGCAGAGGGTTCCTTAATACCGAGGGAGTGAGGGAGCCGCAGTTCTCTGCAGCCACCAGAGCAGGAAGCAGCTGGGAACCCCGCCGGAAGAGAGCCAAGACTGCTGGTGCTCACAGCCGTTTTATTCAATCAGGGAAATGGAGCAGCTGGACTGGAGCATTTTCTCAAAAGGAAAGCTGAGTCATTTGTTTTCCGACGACTTCCATGTCAGCCTCGCTCCGTACTGATAGATGGCACATGGCTTCCGGCCCTGAGGTGACTCATCCACGTGTGGGCAGCTTGTCTGGCGTTCTAGTCCAGTTCCAGGAGTCTCATTTCCGATTTCCTCCCTGTTTCCGAGATAATCACAGTAGACTTTAGTTAGTCAGCATGGAGCGTGCAAAGGGAGGAAGACTGCGTTGGTTTTACTGTTGTACTCTTTTAGTCCTGAAGATGGAATTTTTGAACTGCAGCCTGTAGATCGCCCTACATCTTTGTAAGAGGGCAATTAACCACCTTCAGAATTCTCCATGTCACAGAATTCACTTATACTTTTGAGAAAAAGGAAAGGCTACCAACTCTGCCTCTCCTCTCCTGCCACAAACTCTCCGAGTCCCGAGCTCCATTTTATTTTTTTGTTTTGTCTTAGGTTTTTTTTTGTTGTTGTTGTTTGCTTTCTTTCTTTCTTTTTGAAACAAGAGCCTTGCTTTGTAGTTCAGACTGGCCTCAAACTCACTATGTAGCCCAGGTGAGCCTCGAACTCACAATAATCCTCTTGCTTCTGCCTCCTGAGTGCTGAGATTACAGGCCTGAGTCACCAGGCTCAGCATTGTGGTAGATGGGTACTGGGGATTGAATTTAGGACCTTGCGCTTCCTGGCAGACACCGGAACCACTGAGCTAAATTCCCAACCCCCCAAGCTCCGTTTTAATTGAGCACTTTTGCAACACTACTGTTATTGGATTGGGTAGGAAAAAGAGTGGTTTTTAGGTTCTTATTGTTCCAATCAATGAACTAGTTGGGACAATTGATGGATCTGAAAGATTACCGCTTATTTTAGGGGGAAAAAAAAAAGCAAAAACACAGAAGAAGTGCTCAGGAAGATGAAGGTGTTTTGAAGAAAAAAGAAAAGCTATGTCCTGCGCACAGAACAGACCTTCACAGGAGTGGGAGGGTAGTGGCGCCAAGGGCACTTGCTACTGATCTTTTACGTCATCTTTGATAGCTGGTCCAGGTGATCTCATGCTAGGAGATTGAAACCAGGTGTCGGGTTTGGCGTGATCTCGTGTCAGTAGACTGGTACCCAGGTCATGGCTCAGCTTGATCCTGTGTCAGGCTTGTGGGCTGTTGCTCTGCGCTCCCTTCACTGTCCGGCCTTGCTGTCCTGCCCCAGCCTTCTACTGTCTCACCAACTGCTTGCCTTAATAGAGAATATTATCGTGTTCCATTCTTTAACATGAATCTCTCTTGATTACATTACCCAAGACTTTGATATGGTTTTAGCAGTGTCCACGTCCTATTCTCAGTCAGATTGAAGAGTAGGGTTTGTAAAACATTTCCAACAGCTAAGACAATTCTAGATTTTTTAAAAAATGTGTGTGCGGTGCTAGACTTTCTAACACTGGGTGCATCCAGCATGGTAAGAGACATTTCCTGTGCTAGTTTGAAAACACCAGGTCCAAGATTGAATTTCATCTTGCCATAAATCCTCCCAAGTGGCATATATGGTTCTTTAGTATATCAGTTAAAAACAAGAGCTAAATAAGTTTAAATAGACCAGCTTAGTATATGTGCTGAAGTGAACTGGAAATAGACCAGCTTATGTCATGCCCAGCATAGGAAAATGTTCATGAACAGGCTGCAGTTCAAGTGCTCTACGCACTTGAGTAAGTTTTCTTCAGCTCCTGGAAGTGGAAAACCAGGCATTTACTCCACAACAAAACTTTCTGTGAGCATCTTGCTGGCTGCACCAGCATCAGTGTGGAATAGCTGCTCCACGTGGATTACAGGCATGGTGGCCGAGCTACTCAGTGGGACTTCTAGAGATGAAATGAAGGCAGCTGTGTGATTAGCAAGCTTTCTAGGTGACTCTGAGGCACCCAGCCCTGAGAAGCAGCCCACGCAGAAGTTACAAAGATAGAATAGCCTTTTAGAGGCCGGGTTTGCCTCCAGGAGTGCCAACTAAATCCAATACCTTGGGACTCTAGAAACTCATCACTGGTGTAGGAAAGTGGAATTGATTTATAGTCAGAAAAATATAACACTGACTGTACCTCACCAGACACAACAAAACCACACATGCAAATCTTGGGGAGTTTTCGTTTACTGAATCGACGAACTCAGTGGGGACTTGATTTATCCCGTTTAATCAAGGAAAATCTCTACAAAGAATGTTTAATGTGGGCTGGGGATTTAGTTCAGTGGTTCGGTCCCTGCCTTGCAAGTGCATAAGGCTTGGGTTCAGTCCCTGGTAATCACGCACAGCAGTGCTGGGACCCTGTCTCAAAAAAAAGAGAGAATGTTTAATGATAATAAAGGCACATTTTCCTCCAGTCTTAGCCATAAGAATCTCCGTATATATTTATAGTTACAAAAGAGGCTGCATCTGTCTGAGTTAAATCTATTATTTGATGGACTCAAGTGACACAGCTCAAGTAAGCACAGTACTAGTTTCACCAGCACTTTATTTCTTCAGAGCCACTGGGCTGACTGCAAATGGCTCCTCCAGGTGAGAGAATAGGTCTCGTGAAGCTCTGTCTCAAACCAGGTCCTCAATTACGTAAACAGTTTTCAAGGCTCGTCTATGTGCCAGGCAATTTTGCTGGGTTCTATGGATAGAATTAGGCACACTCTTCAAAGCGTTTCTCAACTCTTGGCTACATATTAGAAGTACATGTTTGGCTTTTCACAAATATTAAAATATGGGCCTCCTCTCACACCTACTAAATAGTACCCAGGCCAAATTTGTAAAAGCTGTCCAGGTGAATCTCTGAGAACCAACATGAAAAACCACTATGGTCAGTCATGTAAAGAGCCTTCCCCTCTGGGGGAATTTTAGCCCTGGATAGATAATACCGATACAAGTATATCTATGATAGAATTTGTAGTAAGAGCACATTTTAGACAAAACACTGTAGCAATTGATAAAATTAAGCACAGCATAAAAAATGTTCACATGGAGAAATGAATATAAAATTGGCAGAGGGAAAAGCACAAATACTTCTGGACAGATTCCACTGCATCTGGTTAATGAAATCATAGATCCTGTTGTGTAATGTTTAATGATTTTAAATGAAAAGCTTATATTCAGATAAGCTTGTTCAGTGTAAAAGGTAATGGCTTAACTTCGTCACAGTTCTGATGCATCTGAAACAATATGAAATTATGCAAATTGTCTCAAATGGACATGATTCATACTAAAACTATGTGACATTTAATTTTTATTTTAGGACAAAGCTATAAATCACAAGATCTACAGAAGACTGCCTATCTTTTCCTGGAAAAGTGAAAACTAATCTAATGCACTGTGGATATGTATGAACATATCTTACATCCATGTATAAGTGAATTCCAGGCAGTCGTACATCAAGTGAAAGGAAAATCAAAGGTCTGCAGTCTGGCTAACGAGAGGTCTCTGAAGGGCATCCTGTGGAATGCGCTTCTCCTGGCAGTAGCTGTGGCCGACTCAATTCAGTTCTAATCAGATTTCTTTAATCCTTGCCTCTAACTGGGTCAGCGCTGTCTGATGTCAGGTATTATGACAGGAAACACGTGCACAATGATTATTGAAAGAGCTGTGACAACCTTTCCCTGGAAGTTGCTTTTCCTTTGGTAATGCTCTCAAGACCCAACCCACCTAAGCTGAAAAGTCTCAGGGCCATCTCTGAGGGGAGGGGACAAGTTGAGTGTAGCTGGTTGTCCTTAGATGATAAATATAGCTAAATTGTCGTTGAGGGTTTTCTTTTTAGTAGGCTGCTTAGAAAAAAAAATGCTTAATGAGCTTAGCACATTCTTTATATGTAGGTTGAGAAAAGGTCTTTTGTTGATTTGGGGAGAATTTCCAGAGTTGGAGGATATTTGGACATCAGAAGATCTAAAATGAAAGAGGTAACTGGTAACTGCCAGTCCAGTGACCGAGTGCACGAGCTGCTGCTACCCACCACTTAGACTTTTCTGTATGTGCAGCGCTTACCCTTCCCATTTGTAGCTTGTTGGTGACAAGCTTAGATTTGTGATGGTTCATCTCCAGATAGTGGTGACTTTATCTCTTCCTTTCCAAGATTTAACATTTTACAATTTTTCTCCTGTTTATTTTTGCTGGTATTTTATTATTTCATCCTGGAGATGGAACCTAGACCCTTGCATATGTTTTCTTTTCTTTTCTTTCTTTCTTTTTTTTTAATGTAATGCCAATATATTTCTAGAGCTATATTAATAATAAAGAGTGGTAGTTCTTTCGCGTCATAATTCTTTACATTAGGATGTCACCAGCGTTGTTTTCTCATTGAGAATGAGGCAGGCTTCCTAGTGGCATCCCAACCCATCCCCAGATACAATTACGTTAAGAGACTGGACGTTACAGGACCACCCAGACATTCCTGGCACAAGCTCCTGAGGTAGCAAATGTGAATGGCATGAGGTTGGCTGGGTCTCGAGGAGCCGCGGAACCACTTCTCAAATAAATAAATGAAGTAATAAACGAA